>CAUYRT010082333.1:0-12452 GCA_963574885.1 Lepilemur ruficaudatus | reverse complement strand
TTTAGTTGGCCAATTAATTTCTTTCTATTTATAGTAGAGACGGGGTCTCGCTCTTGCTCAGGCTGGTTTCGAACTCCTGACCTTGAGCAATCCGCCCGCCTCGGCCTCCCAGAGTGCTAGGATTACAGGCGTGAGCCACCGCACTCGGCCTTCCTTCTTCTTTCTTTATTTATTTATCTATTTTGAGACAGAGTCTCACTCTGTTGCATGGGCTAGAGTGCCGTGGCATCAGCCTAGCTCACAGCAACCTCAAACTCCTGGGCTCAAGTGATCCTTCTGCCCCAGCCTCCCAAGTTATAGGTAGGAACCACCATGCCCAGCTAATTTTTTTCTAGTTTTGGTTGCCAGACTAATTTTTTCTATTTTTAGTAGAGACAGGGTCTCACTCTTGCTCAGGCTGATCTCAAACTCCTGACTTCAAGCCGTCCTCCTGCCTCGGCCTCCCAGAGTGCAAGGATGACAGGTATGTGCCACCATGCCCGGCCTCTCCTCACTTTCTTGTATTCCCCTCACACATAATGTTACACCTTTTGTAGCTGTCCCATAGCTCTCAGCTAGTCTGTTCTGTTTTTCTCAGTATTTTTTCTTTTTAGATTTGGAAATTTCTGTTGTTACATCTTTAACTTCAGAGATTAGTCTCCAGTTTACTAATGAGCCCATCAAAGACATTCTTCATTTGTTACAGTGTTTTTCATTTCTTTCATTTCTTTTTGATTCTTTCGTAGAATTCCCATCTCTTTGCTAACATTATCCGTCTGTTCTTGCATGTTATTCACCTCTTTCATTAGAGCCTTTAGCATATTAATCAGAGTTTTAAAAAATTTTTGGTCTGGTAATTCCAACATTCCTGCCTCATCTGACTCTAGTTCTGATGCTTGTTCCAGCTCTGTAAACTGTGTTTTTTACCTTTTAGTATGCCTTGTAAATTTTTTTTTTTTTAAGTGGACATGATGTACTGGGTAAAAGGAATTGTGGCAAATAGGCCTTTAGGAATGCACTGGTAACGTGTCGGTGGAGGGGAAGCCTTCTATAGTACTGTGATTAAGTCTCAGTCTTTTGGCAACCCTGTCTTCTTGACTGTGAACTTCACCCGTGTTTCTCAGATTTTTCTCCCTTTTGTGGGATAAGATGGCTAAAGGGGGCTGGAGTTGGGTATTTTCCTTTCCCCGTGTAGGTTAGCCTGTGATAAAACCCCAGCAGGCAAAAGCTTCTGTTAAAATAGCTTCTGCTGAGTGCAGGCCTTGTGAAAAAGAGCAGAATGCTCTGGCATGTTTCAAAATGGTTCTTTTTTCCTTCCCCTTGCTGGAAGCACAAGAGGATTTTTCTCTGCTATTCACTGTGAGGACCTGGTAAAGCTCCTGGTGGTAAAACTTACATAAGTGTCGGGGCCTCCCTGTGACTGGGTCCCTCTGGAGTTCCAGCCTCCAGTACTCCTTCTATTACAGTTTAGCTTTTCCTACCCTGCACTGCTTCTTGGAGAGGTTTCTGCTTGTGGGTTTCTACTCGAGTAAGTTGTGATTCTCTGTGTCTATCTGTTTCTCCAATTTTGGGGGGAGCAGTTTGCCCTGTGACTTCACTTCTCTAACAGATAAATATAAGAGGAGTTATTAGTTTTTCAGTTTATTCAAATATTTACTTGTTAAGATAGAATAGTGACTTCTAAGCTCCTTACCGGCCAGAGTGTACCCTGCCTATTACCTCCTTTTTACATATAAGGAAACGGAGGCACCAACCTGTATAGTATAGTAATTTGCTTAAGGCCCCTCAGTTAGTAAGTGGCAGAGCCAGGATTTGGTGTTCTGGTTCAGGAGTCTGTGCTCTTAACTCCTGCACCATCGAGAAAAGCAAACTAGTGGGAGACGGAGAAATATGTTTCCTTAATATGAGATCTTTCATGTTTACTAAATTTATACTTTCAAAAAATTTTCTAAAACATTTAATAAAGGAACATATGCCTAGAAAAGTTTACATGAAAACAAAGATTACTAAAACTTGAAGTAAATACACTAAGTAAACATTTTAGAGTAAAAGAAAAAAATCATTCCTAGACATAACTTTTGTGCATATTACATTTTAGTCCTTGTCTATCTGCATGGATATTACGTGTGGATATTACGTGTTCAACTTTTTCACTTAACATTGTGTCCTGGAAATTTCCCCATATTTCTCTATCTTTTTTTTTATAAATGACATTTAATAGCTGTGTAATAGTCTACCTAGGTGATATGCTATAAAAACGTGCTGTTGTTGTTTGACATCTGATAGTTCATGATTTTCTTTTACAATGATACATAATGTTTCACAATTGTTTACCTTCTGTTGAGTGACTTCGTTCAAGACAGTCCCATGAATGTGATCACTGGGTCAATGAGTATGGATAGATGTATAACTATTGCTGACTTTTGTCATATTGGTTTCCAGAAGGCTTGTACCAATTTTCTGAGCTTTCAGCATTATACAATTATACATACATACACATACACACACATACTTCTTATATAAAAATACAATGTCTATGAATACCAGGAAGTTCTAAAATAGGACCACTTCCATAAACTGATGCGTGAATTCTTTTCAGATTTTCAGTTTATGTTACGTGTAGCCTTGCACATAGGAGGCATTTCATGGATATTTATTGAATGGATGAATGATGGAAGGATGGATGGATGATATTCAAATGATTCTTCCTAATTAACACACAGAAAGTTAGTAGCAAAATTGAGATGATATCCTGATTTACAATCTAGAGCTCTTTCTCCTACCACAACTTCAGTTTTACTTTATTCAGCCAACACTTACTGTATACTTAGAATGTACCAAGCACAGTGTTGGAAGCTGGGGTACTACTATCAATAAAAAGTAACTCTACTTACCAAGGACCTCCTGGTTTGACTGAGAAATTCATACTCCTCTCTACATGGAGTCCTCATTTATAAAACAGAAGTGTTGATCCCAGATACTGTGATCTTATGAAACCCTAAACTTTCTATTTCTAGATACTAGGACTCCAAAGTAAGCTCATTTTAAAGAGCAATCTAAAGGAACTGGCGATTCAGGATAACGATACGAAATATTCTCTCTTTTTTTCCTCCTTCATTCATTCATTCATTCATTCATCACTCATTGAACACATACTAAACACCAGACACTATTAAGTTCTGGGAATAAAAATAGAAATAAGGTAAATCCTCTTCTCATAAAAAGTCTACGTTCTAAAATGGTAAGTTTTTTTTTTAGGTGGGTAATTTGGCAACCCAAGAGTACTGCACACAGTGTCCACGTGTACGTGATGTGCTCGTGGTACTATTTTAGCTAAAACTTAAATGGAGTGGTCTCTGGTATTAAAGTATAGGAGAGAATCAGCTAATATTGACTCAAGCTTACCCTCTAAATGCTCCCAACAGTTAGTAGAAAATATTGAATTTTGTAGGTTTATCATGAGGAAAAATACTTCCACTATACAGGCATCAGGGCGAAAGAGAACGCATGCGCGTGGACTCACCACTTCTCTTCCTCCACTTGCACTCCCACGGACTGGAACTTACTGGGAGCTTTGTTCTCCCCTGTTTTGTCAGGTTCATCAGCATCATCCACCTGAAGAAATCATCAAATAGCTACTTCATTTCCATCACCTTGCTTGAAAAACAAATGCCACATTTTATCAGACACATCTGTAGTATTACTGGAATGTTCTGTGATTTGTAACTTCTTTTTTTTTTTGTAATTTCGTTTTCAATATTTGTCTATTTGATGAGCACCATTCCTACCTTAAAGGCACACTCCTTGACTCTGCTGATCTTAGTAAAATGCAATTTTCTTCACTCCCAAGGTGGCTGATGAATGCCCATGACCCCTCCATAGATTTGCAAGCACATACTCACCTGTGAGCTCTATATCAGAGGGGAATGCTACATGGAAACATGTTCTTGAGAGTTTTGAATTTGAAGACAACAAAATATAAAAGAAGGAGGAAAATTCATTTATTGTAGTTACAATTGTTGATTTTGGGAGATGTAGATATCAACTTTATTAAGATTAATTATACAATATCTTTATTTTTCCCCCTACATTAAAGAATCGACTTTGAATATCACTCTATAGTTTCCAAATAACTGTGTATATTTTACAGCTCATATAAAAAATATGCCCATTTATAACTGATAGCCTATGTGGCAGATTAGCCCCAACCCAAATTTGAAGTGAATTTTAGGACTATTCCTTTTTCCTCCATGTATTTAATAAATTGTTGTCTCCTAAATATAAAAGCAACTTAATGTAAATTATATACAATTAAATACAGAAATATATAATGTAGAAATTCTCTCAGAATCACTGCCAATTCTTTGATGCATACTTATCTTTCTTCTTTTATATATATGATATATATTTATTTAATAAACATGTTGTATATTTAGATGTGTATATATAAATGGTTATTAATACTAAAATCACACAGATGAGATTATGCTATATATATTTTTCCTTCAATTTACTTTATTCATTAACACTGCTGGACATTTTGGATATTTTATCATCTTAGTAAATGTATCTATAACTCAACCTTTTTGTTGGCTACATGAACATTTCTTTTAATGACTACTTATTTAAGCAACATAGACCCAGGGTAATTTGCTCTTTGTTGCTATTATGTATAATATTACAAATAACATTTCGCATGTATCTTTTTGCACAATTGTACACAGATTGTTTAGGAAAAATTCTTAGAAGTAGAAATGCCAGGTAGAAGCTACTGAGCATGTGCAACTGTAAGAGACATCACATAGTTATCATTCCCCAGAGTCAGTGCACAGGAATATCCATTTCCCCACACCCTCTAAATAATGGCAAACTTTTAAATTTTTGCTAATATCACACATGAAAAATATTTATTGGCGTCTTCTACTTCTATTTCTAAATTACCTCTTCACATCATTTATTAGTTCCTCCTCCCCAAACTGGGTTGTTTTTGATTTTCTTATTTATAGGATCTCCTAATATCTTTTGACCTTAAACTCTTTCTCTGTTATATTAATATATACTGCAAATATTTTCTCTCCATTTATCATTTGTCTTTTAAACTTTGTCCTTCATTAGAAAGAACCTTGTCATGTAGTCCTATCTAGTCTTTATGGTTTGGGAAGGCCTTCTTTTCTCTGAGCATTTTCGTTTTTTTAATAGTGGGATCTCACTGTGTCGCTCAGCCTCAAGCAATGCTCCTTCTTCAGTCTTCCAAGTAACTGGGAGTACAGGTGTGCATCACCATGCCTGGCTTCTGAACATTTTCTTTAAAGTTCTCCTGTATTTACTTTTATGCTTTCAATTTTTTTCTTTCATATTTAGTTTTTAAATCTACTATCTTGAAATGTTTGTGTGTAAGATATATACGCAGAAATCTAACATTCCCCCATCCCCCACCCCTTGGATTATCAATTGATTTGGCTCCGTTTATTAACTAATTCTTCTCTTTTTTTTTTTTTTGAGATAGAGTCTCTCTCTGTCACCCAGGTTAGAGTGCCGTGGCATCAGCCTAGCTCACAGCAACCTCAAACTCCTGGGCTCAAGCAATCCTTCTACCTCAGCCTCCCAAGTAGTTGGGACTACAGGCACGTGCCACCATGCCCAGCTAATTTTTTCTATATATATTTTTAATTGTCCAATTAATTTCTTTCTATTTATAGTAGAGATGGGGTCTCGCTCTTGCTCAGGCTGGTTTTGAACTCCTGACCTTGAGCGATCCACCCGCCTCGGCCTCCCAGAGTGCTAGGATTACAGGCGTGAGCCACTGCGCCCGGCCTAATTCTTCTTTTTGATTTAAGATGATAACTTTATCTCATACCAAACTTTACCTATACAGGTGATCCCTGGGTTACGGATGACATGCGTTAAGGCATTCCATGTACTTACAAACAGGCTCCTCATAGGATAATTTATAACTAAATAATTCAATTAATGATTAGGGAACTAGTTTATTCTGTGCAAGATGTAAGTGGCTCCTTGGAGCAGCATCTTTACACTGGCGGCCAGTCTCATGGATAGAGAGAGAAGCTGCTGATAGAAACGCAAGAACATGAACAATCAGAAGATCCACAGCCAAGAAAATTTACTCAAAAGAATTAGCTGAAGCCTTTCATCTCACTGAAGCTTGAAAAAAGGAAAACGGCTGTGCAACCTTAGATACCTCTTTCTTTCTTTCTTTCTTTCGTCTTTCTCCTTCCTTCCTTCCTTCCTTCCTTCCTTCCTTCCTTCCTTCCTTCCTTCCTTCCTTCCTTCCTTCTTTCCTTCTTCCTCTTTCTTTTTTTTGAGACAGGGTCTTGCTCTGTCACCTTGGCTAGATAGAGTTCAGTGGCATCATCATAGCTCACTGTAACCTCCAACTCCTGACCTCAAGGGATCCTTCCTCCTTGGCCTCCCAGAGTGCTAGGATTACAGGAGTGAGCCACTGTGCCTGGCCCTTCTAAATACCTTTTTCAATAAACCAACTTCAGTAGTGAGCTTCCCTCCTACAGCAGCAAAATCAAATCCTGATTCTCCCGCACCCACTCCATCCTCTCCAGCACCATCTCCAGCATCTTCCGATTAGTGTTCCCTATCTTCCTGCCTCAAAAATGCCCCTTCCAGTAAGCAAGACACTGATACAACTTAAGGTGAGTGTTAATCTTTAACATCCTTTTTTGAAATTTCTCCTATCTCCTATCTAAGCTTTTTGTATGAGCTTGTTTTTATGTTCTGTGTGTTGAATTAAAAGAAAGAGCACAATAGTTTCTATAACTTGTTATTACATTACAGGGGTATTATTACAGTATTACACTGTATTATTATTATCACATGTGAGCCATTTTAGTATTATTGCTATTATTGTTATTATTACCATATATGCTTTATATTTTAACTGTTATTTATTTGTTTATTTTTGAGACAGTTTCACTCTGTCACCCAGGCTGGCATACAGTGGCACAATCATAGCTCACTGCAGCCTCAAACTCCTGGGCTCAAGCAATCCTCCTGCCTCAGCCTCCTGAGTAGCTAGGATACAGTGACACCATGTTGCCCAGATTGGTCTCAAAATCCTACCCTCAAGTGATCCTCCCTTCTGCCTCAGCCTCCCAAAGTGCTACATTACAGGCATGAGCCACTGCACTCGGCCTGTTTTGTTTTCTAATACATTTATCTCTGCTTTCATCATTAGTAATTCCTTTTAATTTGTTGTTCTTTCTCTAGCTTTGTGAATTAAATGTTTAGTTTATATTGTAATATTTCTTCCTTAATTATGAGAGAACATAGGGCTATGAGTTCTTAGATCATAGGTGACACCACAGCGCATAGTGATGATTTATAAGATTTCTGTTATTATTTATTTCAAACAATCTTGAATTTCTTCCTTAACTCAAATGTTTTTAAAAATGTTTTAACGTTTTCAAATGGTTAGATTTCGTTATTGGTTTAGTGTTAATTTCTTTTTTTACAGTTGTATAAATTTATGGGGTACAAGTACAATTTTGTTATATTCATAGATTGTGTAGTGATCAAGGCTTTTAGGGTATCCATCACCCAAATAACTTACATTGTAACCTTTAAGTAATGTCTCATCATCTGCCCCCCTCCTTCCCCCTCATGCTTTGGAGTCTCCACTGTGTATCATTCCACTCTCTTTTTCCATGTGTACACACTGTTTAGCTCCCACTTATTTTTTATTTTTATTTTATTTTATTTAATAAAATAAATATTTTGAGACAGTCTGGCTCTGTTGTCCGGGCTAGAGTGCCATGGCGTCAGCCTAGCTTACAGCAACCTCAAACTCTTGGGCTCAGGCAATCCTCCTGCCTCAGCCTCCTGAGTAGCTGGGACTATAGGCATACGCCACCATGCCTGGCTAATTTTATATATATATGTTTTTAGCTGTCCAGATAATTTCTTTCTATTTTTAGTAGAGATGGGGTCTCGCTCTTGCTCAGGTTGGTCTCAAACTCCTGACCTTGAGTGATCCTCCTGCCTCGGCCTCCCAGAGTGCTAAGATTACAGGCGTGAGCCACCGTGCCCGGCCAGCTCTCACTTATGAATGACAACATGTGATGTTTGTCTTTCTGTTTCTGAGTTATTTCACATAAGATAATGACCTCCATTTCCATCCACGTTGCTGCAAAAGACACAATTTCATTCTTTTTTATGGCTGAATAGTATTCCATTGTATATATATATATACCACATTTTCTTTACATTTAGTGTTAATTTCTAGTTTTTTCTTTTTCTTTTTTCTTTTGCCTGAGGACATCTGTTTATTGGGAACATAACTCTGCAACAGGGATGACAGGAATCGTACCAAACATAGCAACGTCTACAAGGCCCCTGATGGGGCGAGAAGGGTACAGTGCCTCCCACCCCCATAATTTCTAGTTTTAAGGCAGAATAGTAAGAAAACATGACTGTCATATTTCTTCTTTTGGGAATCCATTAAATTATCTCTGTAGGTTCATTGATTTTGACTTGGAATAAATATTCCCAAAATCTCTTCCCAAATACACATTGATGACGACTTCTAAGAAATCAAACTAAAGTTTGCAAAGTAAAAATATAGTGAAACTATATCTTTAGTTTTCTTTTATCATTTTAAGCCAACCAATTATATTAATAAATCAGGGCTAAAGTGATCTTTTTATTTTTCAAAGCCCTCTTTCAAATCATCATAATAATTCATTTGTTTTGTACTGTTTTTTAAAATAGTTAAGTTGGCAGAGATAAGTTTTTGTCATTAGCAGTTGGATTTATTTCTTCACATAGGGCATAAAATATATGTGTACACTGGGACAGGTATTAAAGGAAGTAAATCTTAGGAGTGCAATCTCAATTTTCTTTTATTTTTAATTCGAAGAATGAGAAAGCAACTGCATTTCACATAACGTGAAATATTAAGCTTGAAGTTCTTTTAGTCTGTTTTGCAACATGAGTTAAATGATCATAGATGGAAGTCACAATCTACCACCTGGAGGTGGAGGAGTTAGGGTTTAAAGCTCATACATGAAACTCATATATAGTCAGAGTTGCTCTTGAGACTCAAGGACAGCATAGCCAACTGTTGCCAGGGGTCACCTTTGCAGACTAGAGTAGGAATAGGAGCTGAGGGTGGGAAAGAAGGAAGAATTTCATATTTTGTTCTATATGCTCCTCTACCATATGAACCCTTTATAATAATACTATGTGCATGACTTACTCATTTTGTAATTTTAAGAAAAAAACAAAAGCAAAAAAATTATCCTTAATAGTGCCCATGACTTTTCGTATTAAGGCATACAACCTTGCTCTAAATCCAAAGCAACAAGTCCCTACGTCTCCCACCCAACCCTCCAGCACTAGAATACCAAAAAAAAAGCATGAGATAAAGTATTTGACTGGACTTTTGGAGCCATATCATATAAAAATACAATCTTTAAATATTCTAAAATCCTATTTAGTGTCCTGAGATGTTCCCACTAGAGGATGGGAACCAAGGCTGCATGTTCATCGCACCCATCTTAGGCTTTTCAATGCATATGCTTTTCGAAAGAAATAGAACATTTATTTATTTATCAGACAAAGTGCCTTTTTCTGGTGGTTTGCTTACTGTCTAGCAGCTCCAAGCCTGTCTTCTCCACCCATCTGCTCTGTGACCCTGGGCCAGGACTGCCAAACTACATTTCCCAGGCTTCCTTGCTGGCTGGCTTCCAGTAATGTTCCAACAAAAGAAGGTGGGAGAAGGGAAGGAACTTTCTTCATGTTTCTCCCTTCAGTGGGCATCGCTCCAGCGTCCAAGGGCAGCCTTGGCTCCAGCCTCCAGCTCCTTTCGACAGCTCACACACCAGCTCTGCTGCACCCCTCAGCGGTACCAGCACCGGCTGACCGCGCCCGCCTCCTAGTCTGAGCGCAGGCTGTACCAGGGCCTTTCTTCCTAGCTCCTAAATTCTGCTAACCCCACCATTCCCTTTTTGTTCCCCTGGCCCTAGGAGTGGGAACTGCTTCCTTCATCCCTTATTGCTCTCTCAGCCTTCCTGTACCTGTGTAACCAATTTTGTGTACTAAGCTGCCTCTGTTTGAGAAATAAGCCTGGCTTCTGATTTCCTGAACAGGATGCTAACCAATTCCATATGGCTGGAGACGCACACAGATGAAAAATGCTTAGGATGTCAGCCAAAGCAGGATGTTGCAGCCTTACACTCTGTGGTTGTATCAAGATTACCCAATGAAGCTTTTTTTCAAAAGATGCATGCTAACTACTTGCCTTAAGAACCGTGATCCTCAGTGAATAGACAATAGAGAAAAGAAAAAAGAAAGGACGCAGGGGTCATGAGACAGGAGTGGAGGAGGTTGTTCTCTTCCTGACTCCGCTTCACCTCATCTCTCCAACTTCAGGCTCATGTGCATCAAAGTGTTAGCATCTTCTAAGCGTTAGTCATTGTATGCAAATTTATCTCTGTGATGTCTACCCTCTTAGTTAGATCCAAATATTGACAAATGTCACCTTTCTTATATGGTATCTAGGGTCATCTACTTAAATTTATGAAGTGGCTTTCCAAAACTTTAAAAGAAATTGCAGGGTACTTAAATCTCTGTCTTAAACAAAAATTGACAAAGCCCTCAGGTGATAAAATTTCAGTATATTTGGCTAATTGCGATTTTATTTATTTATTTATTTTAGAGACAGGGTCTCACTCTGTCACCCAGGCTGAAGTGCAGTGGTGTCATCATAGCTCGCTGCAGCCTCCAACTCCTGGGCTCTAGTGATCTTCCCGTTTCAGTCTCCTGAGTGTGCCGTCACGCATGGCTATTTTTAAATTTTCCTGTAGAGGTGGAGTCTCTCTATGTTGCTAGGCTGCTCTTGAATTCTTGGCCTCAAGTGATCCTCCCAAAGTGCTGGGATTACAGGCATGACCCACTGCACCTGGCCACTGATTCTGATTTTAAAGGAGAATACTAGTAATAATAACAACTAACTCTAATATTTTTTGAGCTTTTATTATGCCAGGCACTGTGCTTAGAGCCTTACATATATCAGTCAATATTTACTACCTCCTGTAAAAGACTGTATGAAATAAGGACTATTAGTATTCTTATTTCCAGATGAGGAAACTGAGATGCAGAGAAATTAGGTAATTGGTCTGCGTTCACCTAGGTTATAAAGTAAATGGGTTTAATATTAGCTATTAGGTATGGATTAAATTAATAGTGTCAGGAAAGACTTAAAATTCTGGCCCTAGAGAGGCACAGCATGGGACGGAGTCCAAGATCCTAGAGTTACATGGTTTGGGGATTAGTATTTAGATTAGATTTCTGTATAATGAAATTCGATGAATATTTTACATCTTGAATTTGTAACCTGCTCCGTGAACCCCTATACGTTTTTTTATAAACCTTTCCCTTAACTAACTACTTGACCCTTTGACTTATTTCCCAGAAGTGATCCTCCTGCCTCCACCTCCCAAAGTGCTGGGATTATAGGCATGAGCCAACACAAGGGTCTGAAATGATGGATTTTCTACAAGACAAAGGGGTTAAGGTTCTGCCGTCCCCAGGGCAGGCTTCCAGATGTCAAGATTCACCATCTCCCACACCCCACCCCCAATGCATAAAGCACCTTGTGAGATACACCAAGACCTGCCCCAGCGCACATGCCCCCTTGTTTAAAAGCCCATGATATCCCTTAGTTGGAGAGATGGATTTTATGCGGCTTCTCCTGTTTTCCAGACAAGACATCTGTCCTATTAAAAATTCCTTTCTTCCTTGGTAATCCTCGTTGTCTCAATAGTTGGATTTTTGTGTGACAAGCAACTGGACCTAGACTGAAACCCCCTTGCAGTTTTGACAATAAGTTTTTTTTTTACACTTATTATTCCCTGTCAAAGAAGCAGTATAACATGGTCATTTTCAGCATCTAAGCACAATCTTAGCTTTGTCAACATAAGATCTTGCCCAAGATCATCCACCCAACCTCTCTGCTCTCATCTGTAGGGTAGAGATAGCCATAACACCTATGCCATAGGGTTGCTGTAGGGCTAAATGAGAGAATCATGTAAAGTACTTAGCACTTTGCTATAATTTATACAGCAGGGGACAATGATCCGACGAAGAATAAGAACAGGTTTTTTTGGCTCACGAACATGGCCAAGTATTTAAGAAGTAGGATAATTTTTTTTTTTTTTTGAGACAGAGTCTCACTCTGTTGCCCAGGCTAGAGTGCCATGGCGTCAGCCTAGCTTATAGCAACCTCAAACTCCTGGGCTCTAGCAATCCTTCTGCCTCAGCCTCCCAAGTAGCTGGGACTACAGGCATGCGCCACCATGCCCGGCTAATATTTTCTATATATTTTTAGTTGACCAATTAATTTCTTTCTATTTTTAGTAGAGACGGGGTCTCGCTCTTGCTTAGGCTGGCCTCGAACTCCTGACCTTGAGTGATCCGCCCGCCTCGGCCTCCCAGAGTGCTAG
>CAUYRT010082332.1:0-19514 GCA_963574885.1 Lepilemur ruficaudatus | reverse complement strand
AAACTTTCAGGCCCTGCAAATCTCTCCTTTATCTACACGTCCTGCACATCATGTGGCTTTTGCTCCCAGCCAGTCTCTTTCTCCTCTCCACGTTCCTGCCAACCTCCCGTTCTTGACTTCTCCTGCCCTGCTCAGATTCTGCGTAATATTAGCAGTCTGGCCAAAATAGACTCGTCTCAGAGTTTGGGGGCAGAGATTGAACTGTGAATGACAGAATTCTCTTTACAACAGAAAAAAAAAGAAAGAAAACATGTCCTTTCTC
The DNA here is from genome assembly GCA_963574885.1 of Lepilemur ruficaudatus. Taxonomy (NCBI): domain Eukaryota; kingdom Metazoa; phylum Chordata; class Mammalia; order Primates; family Lepilemuridae; genus Lepilemur; species Lepilemur ruficaudatus. Next base: position 19,252 of record CAUYRT010082332.1, on the reverse strand, counting down.
CAAGTAAAACAAAAGTAAATATTGAAAGGAATCTTAAATTAAGAATAGATCATTTATTTTCCCTGTATATTATGACCTCATTTCTTTCTAGTTGCTTGAATTTCAGTAGACATAACTTTATGTTAAGCTTGTCTAGACTTAATTTGCTATAAAAACATAAACCATGCCATTATTATTGATTAGGATAGGGCTGCCTTGAAAAACTACTTTATTGAAACATGTAAGCACATATCATTATATGAATTATGGCTTCTTTGCACACGAAAGTATCAAAGGTGTTAGCATAAAGTCATTAAAGATTTTTAGGAAGAATATGTTATATTATCACAGGCTCTATAGTTTCGGTCAGGGAGTACAGTGCTCTTGGATTTGATTTAATGATTTATCTGTAAGAAATATATTAATAATTCTATTGTATAGCTTTCCCCCCATGCCCCATACCTCAGTATTTAAAAGGGAACCATCCAATAGGTCTTTTCCTAGAAACTGAGAAGGGCAATAGAAAGAGTGTTAAGCATAACTTTCTTAAAATCCTATTTTAGATGGGAAAATTTCTCAAATGACGTTTAGTTGAGGTTTTTAAGCTTTAATACAATTAATAAAGGTGAGTGGGCTCAAAGTATCTGAACCTAAATAATGATGTGGGTAGAAGGGGAGCATAGTTGACTCCTCTAATTCCCCACACGGGTCATCTGCTTTGTTCCTAGAAGCTGAGATAAAAACCTTTCTTCCTCTAACACTTTGCAGTCAAGAAGCAGTTTAGCTGTTTTATGTTTTTAAAACACAAAACCCTGAGGTATTTTTAGTAATGATACTCATGGTCACAGGCTCCTGAGGCTTAGAGGATGAACACACCTCAGATGAAGAAGAAAGGAGAGAGTCTATGAGATATCCTCGAGCTTTCAAGGGATGGTACTAAACAGATACGTGAGAAAATAAAATAACATAATGCAGATTCTCATAATGGCAACCTACTCTGTGAGTAGACTTTAAGCTTTTGCCCACCGTTACGACAGTGCCTGCAGAGTGTTAAAGGGTGGCAAATATGTGACCCCAAATTATGCCACTTTGGCATAAGGATTATTTTGAGGTATAGGCACTTTAAAAAACAGAAGATACAAGAAGGGCTCCATGACCCTCTGCTTTTCCTTCCTGAAAGCAGGAGATGAAACCCCCAGATGGAAGACATCTTCACTATAGCACAATGACAGTAACATTCCTATCATGACGGATGGGAAGTTGAGACGAAGAAAATTCTATCCAAACAGAACTTGTTAAAATAATTCTAATCCTCCTTTAGCCTCCACACATAGTTTAGTTACTTTTCCACAATTGCCTCTTTTCAACCTGTTATAAAAATCTTTAGGTTTTACCACGTCGTTGGGTCCTCATTTCCGTATGAGGGCTCCCATGTCACATAAAACTTACTTTAAGTAAATGTGTATGGTTTTGTCCTGTCAATCTGTCTTAGATCTGTTTAATACTCAGGCCCAGCTAAAAAACCCTAAGAAGGTAGAGGTAAAATTTTGTCTCCCCAGAGTGTTCATCCTTGAGTTACTACACAGTGTTTTGCCAAAAAGAGGGTTGGTGGATACTCCATACATACATTTTTACTAAAATTTAATTGAATAAGCATTATAATCTTCTTTTAAATGCCTCCAATCATTTACAATAGTGTTGTTTTTAGTCAGGTAAAAGTCTCATTATAACAATTATCACTTTTATCATCTGAAAGTTTTGTATAACTGAACCATATCTGTATCCCAGCACATCTCCCAAATGAACAATCTTTCAATGATGTGATTACATTTCATTCTTTATGACACGATTCTACTCAGCGGATTTCTCTATTGCATGTCCCTGCAATAGTCGTGCTTTACAAAGAAAACAAAATCTATGTGCTAGTCATGATGCGTGAGGGGAGGCAAACTGAGCTTACGTATGCAATAGAAGTATTTATTCTTTGCAGTTTTTTTGGTTCCTAAATAAGGACAAAATTATCCTTCAAAATTCTCTGCACCTTTCTTACTTCAAAGAAGTCAATCACCTAAATAAAATGCGCCTTATGCACCAAATCATCCGCTAAAACAAATGAACCACAAAAAGAGATTCAAAACGAGAAGCTAAGGGTAGGATAAATATCCGTACCTGATCCTGATTTCTGATACCTACTCATTTCCTTCAGTAGGTTCCAGTGACTTTTAACTCACTAAATGATTGCCAACACATTGACTGATTCATCTGAATGCTTTCAGATTAGGATAAAGTTGAAACAGAAGCCCTACACTTGTTTGTTTGTAAGGGTCACTCCCCAGGAATATAACTAGAACTATTTATTGATAATCGGCATCCTTTGAAGCTCTCCAAACCCTGTGAGTTCGACCTCACTTGTGACAGGACAGGTTCCTCTAGACAAATTTCTGATGTATAGTATGATTTGAAAGGATATATTTATACCATATGATGGTAGGTTAGAAGTAATTTAATTCCTTTTTCTATTTTTACAAAAGCACTTTCTAAATACTTGTCTTAGAGAAATAAACACTTAGTACTTTTCTTACTACCAGAATCCACTTTCACGCCACATCAAACCAGATTAACAAATAGGAGAGGTTACAACTGAGATAAATTTATGATGAAATTTCCCCAGTGGTAAAAAGAGCAAAATAATAATAATGCAGTGATTTTTATGCCCCCTACTTGCGTGGTCTTTATTTTTTAATTTTATGAAACAGTAGAATAATTAAAAAGTTGACGACTCATGAAAATCCTCCAATTTTATGATGATTTTGCCATGATAAATGAAACCTTAAGAACAACAGCAAAGCATATTTTTAACTTTTACATTTTTAACTTACTGAATTGTTTTATTACAAGAGCAAAACAAGCAAGACATAACAATAAAAAGTACAATGTATAAGGAAAAAAATAATAATCCTTTACTCCCTCTGTTCTACTTCAGTTTCATCTCCCTGAAATAACCAATAGCAATCTATATTTATATTTCTCATTTCTCTTCACTCATAAAAATATGTTTACATGCATATATAAGTGCATGATTTTTTTCTGTAACATGATATGTGCTTCTCACTTGATAGCATGCCATGAATAAAATTCCAGGCTAATCGTGCTACAAGAAAGGTTGTGGTAAAAACATACACTTTGCAATATTTCCTAACTTTCAGATGCAGCTTCTTCCCTGTCTTTCAAGAGTCAGCAATTAGTTTCTTTGCCATTATATACCACAATTTAAACTTCTAGAGCACTTACAGCACTTGTGCTCGTAAATCCGATTATAGTTCTAGGGTATTTGCATAGCAGAAGTCTAAGCATGTGAGTTAACCTCTCTATGACCTTTAATGACCTAGTGGGGGTGGTCTTCTTTCCGGTACCAAATCCCCATTTTCAATACAGACACTTTTGTACAACACACACACACACACACACACACACACACACTTTGAAGCCTGGTAGTAAATCTTAGGCAATTTCTACTGTGGCATTAGTGTTTTAGTTTTGTTGGTTGGTTGATCTTTCAGCCTTGGTGCCATCATGAATATCTTTTGCTTTAGAAACAACTACTTCTGCTTACTTAACACACTCACTCATTTATTTTCTTGCCTTGGAGAAAATACTTTAAAAACCAACCATCAACAGCTTTGAATATAGTCCTTATGCATATGCCTTAAATCTTCACAAAAGGGATCCATATTTGTTTTTTTGTATTTCAAATGTAATATACTGATATACTCATGGTAGAATTTGTAATATTAACTTATTTAATAGGTGGGAAGGAAGCAAGGAAGAACAAGAGGGAGGGAGGGAAGAAATGAGGGAGGAGGGGAGGGAGGAAGAGAAGGAGAGAGAGATGAGAGAAAAGAAGATATAAACTATAAGAAATGCATATTTAGCATCAGCATTTAAATGATGGTGATTATCTAAGTATCATTGGCCAAGAATAGAATTGCCCATATTTTGAGATAGTAAGTTTTATTTCATTATAGGTTTTCAAGCATAAGTACAATTACAAGGATGTGTGTCAAGGACAATTACGTTGCTAAGAAAAACAGATTTCATGAACCCCTGGTTTTATTCCAGCCCTAAAGCTTTGATTTTGTATTTCATCTATGGCTTTCCAGATGCCTTGGCTGTCACAATAGTGATTCAGTAATTAATCTAAACTGAGGAATCTGTACACAAGATCTTTGGAGGTAGGTAAACTCTACCATAATGCTCAAACCAAACAGTAGAAGAATATTTACCAAATTAACATCTTAGAGACCCAGACCTCATCCTGAGAAAAATGAAATATAAGGTTATCTATCTTCAGGTATACTGAATATCATATTTAATTATAATTTGTTCTAGCTTATAGCTTTTTATTTTATAAGATCCATGATGCCATGCTTTAGTTAACCAGATTTTAAAACCCAGGGACCCAAAATGCTGATAATCTTTGCAGAAAAGTTGAGTTTTGTGTGGATGGCAGTGGCACTGTAGTTTATAAACCTAATTACTTCTCGCTACTGAAGTTATAGTACAAACAAGTGGATATTTACGAGAATGATGAAGTGGAAAGAAAGAACCTTTGTGTATCATCATAATAAAACAAACCATTGAGTAATTGGTGAAATAATCTGATTTTGTTCATGAGTTGTTTGGTTGATGAGTTGATAATTATTTGTGTCTTTCTATAGTTCCACATTTAAAAACACACCAGATATTTAAATAAAGTGTGACGCACCTCTCTGTTAGACAATACCCAAGCTTAATTTGTTTTACAAGTACAACTTTACTTGATATATGATATATCAATGCACTTTTCAGTACCGTAAATTGTGTTAATTCCTCATTAACTAGTTTTATTTTACTGAGTTCCATACCTGTATAGCACAAAAACAGATACAAGTTCCTTTATTTTCTTCCAAATACCGTCAATAGCTTTTATTCCTTCGGGCTATGAATGCAAGGTGTTGTATATGCCTGTGGACTTGATAGCAATAAAGCCAACATAAAATTAGTTAAGGAGGAAGAAGGGGAATTGGGAGGTTTTCTTTGCTGCTTTTACTAATCTAAAAGAAATTGCGGGAGTCATTTACTTTCCATTCTCTTTATGATAATTGGCTCACACAACCCATCTCTTTTTCTTCAAATAGTTCTGCAATGATCAAACTAGATTGGATCTTCCTATGGTTCTGTCTGTTTATTACCAGCACAATTATTCAAATAACAAATTGGAAAGTCATCCATAAACATGCACACCCAATCAGGTATAAATCTGCACTTGCTCCATTAGTAATGACACATAATATTTCCAATTTGGTCCGTATTTTCACAAATAACTTTAAGTTTAATAAATACTAAGTTCTTGATTAGACAAATAAAACTTCAAATCTAAAACTCTTCCATAGTGTTATTTTCTCTAGAAAATAATACTAGAGAACAGAATTATTAAGGAAAAAAGAAGAAGATTGTGATCCATGGTATTGAAAATTAGGAATAAACAGAAAGACCGTAATCAGCAAGATGAAATAGCAAATCCCTATCACACATGCATGAGAAATGTAGCTGGCCAACTTTGATTACCTACTATGTGTCAGGTACTCAGTTTCTAAAAGTACTCAAGTAAAAGATACCATTATTTTACTTAAAGAATATGTAGTCTAGTAGGGATATAATACAATTCTGATAAAACAGGACCACAGACTATAAATGATATCTTAGGCCATCCTTGGAAGCTTCAGATCAGAAGTCAACTCCCTATATACTCAAGGAGAAATCAGCATAGATGCAAGTGAGAATGTTTCCATTTCCTTGTTCCTTGACCAATTGTGAAACATGCATAAGCTCTTGCAGGAGCTTCCCTTGCACCTGCTACCTGGACCCACCCCTAGGTTTGGTAGGCTACGTCAGCACAGTTAGCCTAACTTCTGACCACTTGGTTCCTCTGCTGAAATAACAAACTCCATCAAAGATAGTGCTTCAATCTATTTTTACTTGCCATGCATATGGGTTCTCTAGGTAATTCAAAGGGAAACAAATGAAAATAAAAAATAAAATACAAACCTTAATACTCAGGAAATCAAAAGCAAAGAAATTTTAAGACCAAATTTATTTGATACATCTCAATTCTCAAATTCATTCTTTTTAGCTACAAAGAGGGACAGGCAAATAACATGTGAAGAAAAGGTAAGAGGAAAGGGAAAGAGAGACAGAAAGAGATAAATAGAAAGAAGACAGTATGTTATGCAAAAGACTTCATAAGGAGGAAGTACATCACAAGCTGAAGTTCAATCAACAACCCACCTCTTGGGTATAGAGTAGGAGGCTGATATTAAGCTCAGCCTCTTTTTCCCCTGGTGGAATAAGACTCTTATTATAGAAAAGGGTTTAGGCTTTGATTGCTTATTTTAAATGTGATAAGGAAAACCTAGTATGGCTGCCAGAGAGTTGTGGTCCATTTACAAAGATTCTTATCTTTGGGGGACAGTTAAGATTCTAGCAAAAGCTGTGTACCCCAGAAAACTGCAAGTGTACATACTTATAAAGTCTTTTGTATACAGCTTCAAAATGGCCTCGAAATCCTTGCAATCATCCATGGATCCAGGTTTAGGTTAACATGTTGTCTCTATCTTATCTTCATCTCCACTTAATTAAAGTAATGAGAAAGAAGAAAAATATGAACTCCACACTGTATGTATGTAAAAACCTAAGGAGTAGCATACCGGGTCAGATCAATGCATGTATGTCATATGAATCTAAGAAACACCATATTGGATTAGATTAATGAGACTATAGCCCCATATTCAGCTTCTATGAGTTGTCTTAAGAAATATTGGAGAGCATGAGAAACACTCTCATGGTTCTCTTTTCACCTAAAAAAAAATACAGTTCTTCAAACAAATATATGTAACCTTCTCACAGTAATCCCATTCCTATCTCCACTCAGCAGACATGAATATGCCCACATTTGTCTCTTTATTAAACTTCAGAAAAGGAAGACTGTAAAAATAAAAAGGTAACAAAGATATAGCTGGGCAAGACATGTCAACTCTCCTCTGATCTTGGCTTCTTTTCCTCCCAAGAAACACAAATCCTCTTCTTAGGGATGTAATACCAAAGTGAACTGAATTGCATACTGACAGCCCCAACTGGAAGCAGTAAAAAAGAGGACATTTACATATCCCATTAACTAAAAAGTTTATTACTATACCTGAGTAACCCAGAGGAAGCATATACACATTAAAATATGTGCATCTCATAACTCCAAAATAAAATCAAAATTCACTGAAGCACTCTCAAATAATGGCTTACTAGAGAAAAAAATGTGTTAAGAATAAATTTTTCATGGGACAAGGTTGTGCATTTAACCGATGTGCCTATATTATCAAAATGAATGGATTTTCTTCCTTGAAAAATTTCACACATCAATGGTAACATAAAGTTCAGTAATTATCTTCTATCTCCTATCTTTCTAACACTGTGTGATGCAGTAATTCTTCTATGTCAAGATGTAAAGCAGCTGGGAATTGAACAAAATTAAAACACATTTCACATAGGTCATGAGCTGAGAATATCTTTTTTGCCCAAGTGAAAGCATTGAGGAAGGAGAGAGGAGGGGTTTGCTAAGAAGGCAAGTCATTTTAACAGCAGGCCTTTAAAATAATTATGCCTACATTAAAAATGCTGAAAAAAGTTCTAATAAATTCTAACTGTCCTTTTAGAAAATTTTTTTGATTTTTAAAAATGTTCTTAACACAAAACAATCAAGGTGGTTGGTTGAATAGTAAAATTACATTGCATCAGTTTCAGGATATTAGTTCAAGTCTAATAAAAATTTAATAGAAATATGTTTAATGACTTTAACTTACTGCTGAATGAATAGTACTCTGCAGGATTTGATAGTATATGACTCAAGAAAAGATTATTAAGAAGACATATAATGTACTTTTATAAAAGATATTTGCAGGAAACCATTAGATGATACAGAAAATCAATAATGCCCTACTGCCAATTTCAGCAACATTAAAATTACAGTGCTCGTTGATATTTATGATGATAGAGCTACCAAATCATTTCATTTTTATCTTTCACTACATTGGCATTTTTCTTTGTTATCTAGGACCAGTTGCAAAATTTGATCAGTTCCTTTTAAAAGTGTTTTATAGATGAGCCTGTTTCTAAACAGCTCTTCTCAAGGAAGAACTTTAACAGTCTATTCTTTATACTTCAGTGTATAAATGGATTGGTAAAGCTCTTTCCTTTTAGGGAAAGCATAATAATTGTAAAATATTAAGACATTCAAAATGGATCTTTGTAGAACCAAGTAAATAGGACTTAGTAAACAGAGTTGCTCAGCTGTCTTTACTTCCAAAGGGGAAAAATATAATGGTCTAGCCTCATTATTTCACATGTTTAAAACTGAGGTCCAAGTAGTAATAAATTTCCCAAAAGTAAAATTTCCTATAGAGTACAAATAAATATCTTGAGTTTCATCTACATCCTTCTCCAAGGTCACCCAAATTGTCATGCAAACAGAGTTTGAATATATAGAGGTTGCATTTATTTGTCTTTTGAAGTAACCTTATAATTTTTTTAACCTGCTAGAATATTATTACCAATGGTATTTAGATAAATTGGTAGAATTAGAAGAGAAAATAATGGATGGTGAAATATGGTTCTACCAACTTATTGCTCTAGATTTAAGGAAACAGAAGCTATTTAACTCTGTATCTCAGTTAGTAGGCTTCTCCACAGGTAAGGAGACACAAAAAGATAGCCCACTGGAAGGCTGTCTACAATTGCTGTCTCCAACTTGAAAAGGACAAGAAAAAGTTTAATGATTTCCCAAACCCTGAGCTTCTCAAATTATAGGATATAAAAATAGCAACTGCTAGAGGCAAAGTCATTTTACTGGTGGCTTCCATGAATTGTGAAGTCTCTGGCAGTGGTAAGAGACTGGGAGAAAACCTTCAGATCTTGACCCGTGCTAAAATTCTTATGAGTCATGCTTTTCCATAGTAACCAGTCTGGTACATTTTTATGCTTTAAATTTACGTACCCTGACACATGTAATGACAACAACTGTAATAAAAGGCTAGGGGGAAAGTTCGCATACACTTTAATGGAATCTGTTTTAAAAGATGAGTCTACTGCCTATATAGATAAAGATATGTTAATTATATATGAGGATGTTTGCAGGGCCATGGTCTTCTTGAACTCAGAAAGTGACGAATTATTCTGCATTTTGACTAAAAAATTTCTCCAACTTGCTCTTCTATCCAGACAAGTGTATCATTTTCCATAATTATATAGCATTTCCTGGACATCATATTCCAGATCAATCCTGAGAGCCAAATATAAAGATGTAGCACATGTGCTAATCTTCACCATTCATATTTTCTGCTAGTTGATAGTTATTTTTTATTTTTATATATCATTTTTTGGATAATGGTAAAGGAGACATTGGTAACCTTCCAAAGATGGAGAAGGGGCATGTTTTCAGCCTGACATAGGCCCACAGGTTTGTTGCTAACTAGATCCCAATTCCTGCTGCTGTCAAGAGCTACCACCAGATTTCCCAAGAGTCTCATTTATCCTGAGTGAAATCAGAAATTCACTACAAAACCATGTCCTACCGTCCCTCCAGCTTTCCTGTGGTCTCAAATTCTAAATCACTTGTGAAGAGAACATTGGTGTTATCACCTCCAAAAAGATTGCTAGTCCTTGAGCTAGACTATGATTATGTTTCTCTGAACTTTCAACCATCTTCCAACTACATAAATTTCCCCATTCCAACTTCCTTACTTGTTTATGTATGTATTTTTTTTTTCATTTTTAGTGAGTTAAGGATAGTTTCCTTTTGAATTTGTTTACCAAGTATGCTGGCCATAAAATTCTCCACAAATGCCACTGATGATCTCCCAGTGAGCTAGATACAGGAGCCACTCAATGGATAGTTCTTGCATTAGATAAGCAAACCAACTCACTGTGCAACAGCAACCAAGTGACTTCCTAGGAAGCCAGGCCATTCAGCCATGGATGTTCTCCAGCCTCTTCTCCTTCCCACCCCTCTCATACACAGGAGACTCCTCTGTACACCACAGGATTTCAGAGGATTTCAATATCTGTGTCTATGACACATCCAATAGTTAAAACTGGTTGACTTCCTTGATTCCAACAACCATTTCTTCCATTCCTCTGCAGCCATCTACTAATATCACCTCAACTTGGAACTTATGATCACTTGAAAATATACCTTCTGATATCTTAAATTTCCATTTGCCAAGTTCCCTCTAGTTATCTCACTCTTCTCTTTAGCCACCTGCCTTGACTTCATTACTTTCCCCAGTGCCCTAACTCACAAGTGTACTCTAAAATTATCATTCCCATCACAGCTTCATTTTACTTTTGCCCAGCTCATAGCCAGTGTTGTACCCTTTCTACCACTGTCTTGCCAGCATTTTCTGTGCCTTGACCTGTCTGCCCCACTTAGAACCCTCCAACATGCATCATTCTGACATGCTCCTTCTTTACTCCAGCTCCACCGAACATGGATAAAAAAACAATCACACAGCCGTGATCTCATGATTTGGTTGATTCTTTCTCATTCCGAAAAATGTATTTGCCAAAACCGCATCAACTTTCTCCTCACTGTCTGCAAGTTTATCTGTACCTACACCTCTCACCTTTGGTCTTCTTGTCTTCAAAGAGCATCCCTTATCCGCTTCAAAGCTCATCCCCACCTGTTCTCTTATTTTCATCTCCTGCTGCCTCCCCAGGGACCACATTTTATGGATTATCCCCTTGTTCTAGAATGTGTTCAATCTGCTTCTCTTCAATGGTTCTTTCATTATAATGTGTGCATATACCTACTTAGAGAAATATTTCTTTGAGTCTGAAAACTCCCTCATTTTCTTCCTGACATAGAAAAAATTCATAAAGGAAAAGTTTACACGACTTAAAGGAAAAATTTCCATTTCCCACAATTCATTCACTGAAAATCTTAAAATATTCTCCCCAAACCACTCTTCCTAAAATTATCAATATACTCTTTGTTGTTATAGCCAGTGCATACACTTCAGACCTGATGGTGATATTTTCAGAGTAAGTAAAGCTACTGCCCACTCCTACTTGTTGAAATGCCCCTGTTAGCTTTTATAACACAATTCTTTCCTAAGTATCCTGCTCTGGCCCCTCTGAAGTAGAGAACTCTGTTAACTCCTATCTCTGACTCTACAGTAACATTTTGGTGGTTCATGCTCAGCCACATTTTCCCCCAATTTTTACATTCTCCCCGAGTAATACCATCTATCACCATGCTTTTTTAGTTACCATTTATAGTCACTGAGTCAGATCTCTCTGCAAACAAGATCTGTGATGGGCTGACTTGTATCCTCCCAAAATGCATATGTGAATTCATATGTGGACCCCCAGCACCTTAGAATGTGACTACATTTGGAGATGGAGTCTTTAAAGAGGTGATAAAGTTAAAATGAGGCCAGCAGGGTGAGTCCTAAGCCCATCTGACTGGTGTCCTTGTAAGAGGAAATCTGTGCTCATTTTGGCAGCACATATACTAAAATCAGAAGGATGTGGGTAAGATTAGCTTGGCCCCTGAGCAAGGATGACACACAAATTCATAAGCATTTCATATCAAAAGAAAGAAGAAGAGGAAATCTGAACACACAGAGCGACAACAGGGATATGCGTGCACAGAGGGAAGACCACACGAGGACACAGCAGGGAGGCAGCCATCTGCAAGCCAAGGAGAGAGGCCTCCGAAGAAACCAAACTTTCCCACACCTTGATCTTGGACTTCTAGCCCCCGGAGTTGCGAAAAATAGATTTCTGTTGTTCAAACCACCCAGTCTCTGGTATTTTGTCATGGCAGCACTAGCACACTAATGCAGGGTCCTTCTTGTAAGCTCCAGGTCCATCAATATAAAATCATTCTAATTAACTCCAACTGATGCTTAACTTCACAAAACTTAACATGTTCAAAATTAAATTAGTTGTATTTCCCTCACAATTTGCTTCCCTTCTTTAAATCCCATACTGACTGATAGTAGGCACCTGCAGCTGACTAGTTGCCCAAACCAGAAATCTGAGAATTGTTACTGGTACATTCAATTTCTTTAGCCCATCATGCCTATTTGTTTACCAAATAGGTTAATTCTACAAATGTCAAATCTATTCTCCCTCTCCGTATCATTATTTATTATTTAAATATTTTATCAACCTCCTTACTGGTCTCCTGTCTTATTATAGCCAGAATGAGCTTACCAAAATGCAAACCTTATTATGTCATTCCCTTGCTATAAATTTTTCAGTGGTTTCTCATAGCCTAGAAAATAAATCCCAAGTCCTTATTGTGGCATCAAATGCCCTTCATGACCTAATTACAGCATCCAGCGTCATCTGCCTTTCCCAATCTATAGTCCTGGCATCCTGAATCCCATGGACTTTTTGAAGATTGAATACTCTTTCCTTCATGCCTTTGTACAGACTTCCCTTTTTTACCTCTCGTTTTTTCCTTCAAAAGTCAACACAGAAAACACTTGTGGGAAGCCTTACTTAAATGACATGCCACAGGCCAACCTGACCTGGACATATCTCCAATGACAGCCAAAAGTGGCTTTTATCTATTAGGCCCATATATCAGACTAGTATTGGAACAGACTCTTTACCTGTGAGTCTAAGGCACTAGATTTAAAGTCTTTGAAAAGCCATGTCTTTGTATCCTGAGGGTCTGGTATGAATTCAATAAATGCAAATTGATAGAAGAATAAATGAATTAATGAATATATGAGTGCAAGTTTAGGCATGTTGAATTCTACATAGAATTTCCGGAGGCATGAGCCATTAGTAGACACAGCAATATTCTGAGTCTGACAATAACCACATGGGATTAGGACTCACCCTAATGGCCTTAGAGAAATATATTCAGATAAACACCCTAATCCTTCCAGTTATTAAATTTTCCCAATTCTTATTAAAAGAATACAGCCACATCCTAAAGGTAATTTATTGGTTTATCTTCTTAGTTCTATAGTTTCATAAACGTCTTCCAGTTTCATGGTTAATGACATGTGCCTATAAAGCCAAGGCCCTCAAAATAAGTATTATTCTATTTTGCTGATATTACACCAGGAGTGTGTATGTGGGTGGGGAAGAATTCTTATTTTCTCAAAAAAGTGAAATAGAAATAGAAAGTATACCTTCATAATAAAACTGATTTCAAAATAAATGTACCCTCAAAGTACATCACTTTAGAATGTAATTGTTTTGATTTTCCCTGACTATAATTACTATTCACTAAAACTTCACCTTTTCCCAGCCTTGAATAGAAGTTAAAAATGAAACTTTTCTTACCTGCAGCTTTGTTGGATATATGAGTTTCTTTTCCTATCTCTTTTCTTACAAGTTTCTCATCAAATCATTCAACTTTCTTACCTCGTTATTTAGAATGAATACAAATTGGTCAACTCTGTTCATACTACTGCAGCTTGCTAACTTCTTGAGTTTTTAACTTTATGATTTTTTGCTGAGTTTCTATGGTTTTTTAATAGTGAATGCATACTTACGTGATGCCTGCACCTAAATCCCTGGAATGTGTATGAGAATGAATCGTGGAGAGACTTACTATCTGCCACACACCTATTTGCGTCCCATGCAGCTATCTGCATGCAGCTAGAGATATAGATGCCAGGAATAAGTATTTCCATCTCAGGCCTATCTGCATGCAGCTAGAGCTATAGATTGGCAGTAATAAGGACAAGGTCTCAGGTTACTGTGCTCTCGTATCACTTTGTTATCTCAGTGGTCTCATTTATCATAGTATTAATATTATAATGAGCGATATAGCTGTTGTTCCATTCACTAGTGAGTAAGCGCTCTGAATGTAGCATCTTCTTACTCCTTTTCCTATTTTCAGCACAAGAAACAGCCTAGCATTTATAGATGCTCAATAAATGGTTGCTGCATTGCATTGTTTTAGCCAGCTGTTTTTCTCTTGCCAATGTAGAATTTTCTTTGGGGGGTGGGGTAGAGTGAAGATATGGAGTCTTTTTTTTTTTTTAATTCTTGCCTTTTATTTTTGCAATTAATTGAATTTTTATCATTAACTGAAATCCTATTTTGGATATATTTCACTTTGTTTACTTGCAATTTAGATATCCCTTAGTCCCACTATGCTCTGCTCTGCATCACTCAATTTAATTGCACCAAATTCAGTTCCTAGTTGTCTTTAAATTGTATGGATTGTTAGTCTTTCTAGGTTGTAGAGATACCTGTGCAGTATTTTCTCACTCTTGCTTAAAAACGTATTCATTCATTTTAGAAATAGGAATTCTGTATTAGCCACAAACTCATATTTCTTTAATAATGTGTTGACTACTATAATCTGATTCATTTCAAGATAGATGTAATTCAAGATATCAAAGATGAGTTAAGAAGTGAGCAAAAATCCTGATCAATGATTTACATTTCTCCTGGGAAATACTGTAGATCTATTTGCCATGGTAACCAGGCTTGTTTTCTCACAACATTTCTTTTCCTTTGCATTTCTGGCCTGCTTCAAAGTATATGACCAAAGTGCTTACCAATCCAACTATTTTATGATGCAGGATAGAAAGATGAAAAAGGGCATATGGGTAACTATAATCTGCCAAAAGAAACAAGAATTATACCTTCTTTTAGAGGACTTATCTGAAGTAACCAAATTTGCTGTGTTGTTGAAAGACAGAAACCTGAGATCATAAAATCATAACTAGTGAAGCTGAGTCCCAGTTAAATAAGCTCTCTGTAAATTCAATGGATAATTACTATGGAAAAATCAAGCAAGTGCATGATCATAGTGAGCTGGAGATCCTGGTATTAACCTGGCTGTCAGGATTTAAGAGCAGAGGGTGACTGTCACGAAGTCTTTGGAACTGAGTAAAGACAGGAACCACAGGTAAATGACTGGGTAGAATTTAGAAAGAGTGCAATAGAGATGATGCTACCAAAAAGACATCTGGAGTAAATAGAAATGTAAAATATTTATATGACTGACAGCAGAGGGTCTCTGAGTAGAACGAATCAGTCACAGGGCAGAGTAAACCAATAAGCCAAGAAACGGATGAGAATCAGGGCAGAGTGATGGAAATAAGGCGAGGAACAGACCATTTGTGAGTCCCAAAGGCTCCATATCCGGCTAGTCTTTGTGAAATAGTTAAGGATAGAAGTCGGTCTGCTACTGAGTTGAGTTTCTGTGACCATTTATTATGTGGTAAGAACTGAAGAGTATAAAGATCCAATGCAAAAAAGAAAAATTAGCCAGGCATGGTGGTGTGTAGCTGTAGTCCCAGCTCTCGAGAGGCTGAGATAGGAGAATAGCTTGAGCCCAGGAGTTTGAGGTTGCCGTGAGCTAGGCTGACGCCACGGCACTCTAGCCAGCACAACACAGCGAGACTCTGTCAAAAGACAAAAAATAATAAGAAGCAAATAAAAGATGAAAAAAAAAAGACAAAAAACAAACAACCAAAACCCTCCAATGCTAATTTAAATGTTACTTTAAATTACAGAAAGCTGAATATCTAGAAGATAGAACATGGGATCCCCTCCTCCTGGAGACATAAAGAGCATCAATCAGGCAAATGTTAGTCTTTAGGACATCACCTCTGATGGTTATATGTGGTGTTCGTACTTCTATTTTCGCTTCCAAAATGCTAAGATACTTCAAAGACTAGCTTCTGTAGAGGAAGATTGCAATATGAATGAGTTCTTTAATTCTTAAGTTACTTAATGTAGGCTTACGTTTTATAAGGAGATTTGAGCTTATTTCCAGGTCAGTAAGAATATGTATAGCAAGTGTTATTTTAGGGTTTATAAAACTAATCAGTAGTCCATATAGTTTAATCCATGTTCAATCTATATCCTTCATTGGAAACATAATCATTAATTTGTGAGCCATTTTTGTTGAGCTGTCAGTGGAATACATGGCTTTTATGAATTGTGACTAAGGCTGATCCTTCACTCCATTTACTGAAAATAATAAGCCTTGTCAGAACAGAGCACATGCACTGTGTTACATTCAAACATCATTATGATTCTTGAATATAAACTCTGAGATGGTTAGGGGGATCTGACCTTAGTAAGAACATCACTTACATTTATACCAGCATCTAAGGAAGAATTGTGTATTTCCAATTTCCTGTATGCATTCGATTATATAGAACCCAGTACCATAAAAATATATGTATGTTTTTTATTCCATGGAACTCCTACTGTAGATATATGATTTTATATATAACTATTTCATTTATCTATGCCTCTAATACTACACACACACACACACACACACACACACACACGGGCCTATTGTGAATAGAAAAATCCAATTTGGGGGATGTGTGTGTGTTTTAGTTCGCAACATAAAAACTTGTGAATCTTGACCTGATTGTACTTGACTTTAGAGTTACACTTGTAACAGTACTTTCTAAAATATTTATATTGCTCTTAAACATTAAACCCTTTGAAAGTACTAAATGTGGTGCAGAATATATACAGACAACATGATTAGGCAGTTGCACAGCTTACATAAACAGTGAAGTTTCCATGTTTGTTTATATTTTCATTGTGTACATATTATTCCATCTGGTAGCCTACCCTGAGGCTTTACTTTATCACCCTCCTTGTCCCATAAAGTTCCTTGAGACTTTTATTGAAAGAAACAATGAAAATGCTAATTAGTTATATTTTTCATCATAATCTTTTTTTTATACTAAAGGATCTCTCTCCTTTTTTTGTTACTGCTTCTGTACCCTACTTCCAATGAGTTTCATTGCCCCAAAGCTATCATTTTTAGGCTTCTAATATTGTTTTCTGTTCACAGGGCTTAATAACTGCCTTTTAATGGATTCTGTTTACCTCAGAGGCAGGCATTTTGGAGAATTCAGCTTATATTAGGGCAGAATTAAAAACTTCTATGTGGCTTTGGGGGCTTCTTCCCTCAGAAAATTAAAATGGTTTAATCTTTTGACTGAAAGAGGAACTGAAATGATTCCTTTTAAAATGAGACGCTTGGGATTTGAAAGGGATCACAAAAGAAGACAATCCTGCATGTATTTAAATGCATAGATAGCATATTTTATGCACATAATTATTTTGGCCCTTTTAATTATTTTTTTTTACCTGTTTACAAAAAATGGCTACCCAACCAAGTACTAGAAGTGGAGGTTCTATTGCTCCAATAAAAATAACCAGGGAGTCCAAGTTGCACATTCTTAAAATCTTCTTTTTAAACTTAAATTTTTCTCTATTTCTCTCTTCCCTTTAATCATGAAAAGTCCATTTCATAACTGAATTAAATAAAGCTAAATTTAGTACCCAGAAAGAGGTTCTTTAATTTATTCGTTTGCTCATTTAAACATCCATTTGCCTCTGTGCCCCTAATACCTGCCTAGATTGATGGGAAGGCACAAAGAGTTACCTTTTCACAGTGTGGTTACTGATAGAATAAGGTAAAGGAAGAAGTCGGAGACGGTTTAGACTTGGGTAGACATAGATAAGAGAATTAAAAGGGAAAGCTGCATTTGGTTTTAGACATGATTAATTTGCATGAGAACAGTTGTCTCCTGCAGGACAATTTAAAGGAGAGCAGTGACTAGCTGATTTAAGAAACAATATTCATCATGTACCACAAATTATCATAGTCCAAACAAGGCACAAATAAGGAAGGCATTGTGCTAGAAATTGGGATACAAAGAGGAAAAATATATGGTCTCTGCCTCCTTAATGGCTGTCTAGAAAGGCAAGATTAAAACAAAAGAGCATTTTCTTCATTTTCTCTCCATCTTCTCACTCCCTGGCCCTTTATCAATATTTCTCTTCAACACTTAACCACTGTCTGCCTTGTTTTAGTTATTACTACATATTTTATTATATTTATAATATTTCTGATCCTAGACTGTGGACCCCATGAGAACAACAACTATTTCATCTCCATATAAATAAAACCAGACAGCGTGCCCTAAAATTGAGGGCACATAACAAATAGTGAATGAATAAAACAGATTATAAGGCAAAGTAACATGGACAAAATGTGACATAAATGGGATCTTTGATCAAATGTCATGTTCGAGTGGCCGTCTCTAGCCACCTGGTCCATATTGTTCCTCAGGCCCATCATCTCTCCAACCACTGTTTCTGCTTCATTTGCAAAGTTCTTACTGCTGCTTTTCATTATATTAAATGTTAACTTATTTTCAGTCTAATCCAATAATATATAAGCTATTTGGGAGAAAAGGAATTTGTTTTAGCCTCTGCTATGAAAAATCTCTTCATCTTAGAGCACTGCTTGACACAAAGTAGCACTCAATAAATATTTGTTGAATAAAGAAATGAAGAAATAAGTTTACAGTGAATAGTAGTAAGTTTAATTTTAGATCATCGGTTTAAGGCATCTAGACATATTTAATTACTATTCAATCAGTAGATGAGAAGTTTAAATTTACATAAGCTGAGTTTAAGCTATCTAGGTATACTTAATACCCAAATTAGAAGGGGCAGGTCTTCTATGGTCTTGAGGCCCCTGAGTGATGTGTTAACATGGTACTTATGTACTGGTATAGGTGTTAGACTATCAATAATTTCATGCTGGTTAGTGCTTTATGGTGAAATCCTATAGTTTGTATCCAAGAACTGAGGTTATTTTCAGCTTTTGAACAACTAACCCATGGTAGTACATCTCAAGCTATATAAACAAGTAATTCCCCAAAGGAGACTTATTTCAAAATGGCATTTGGATGGGATGGCCCCTAAAGAGTTGACACTGACCAGAGATACTCATGTCAGAGTGCTGGGCTGAGATCAGGAGTGCAAAGACCTCTGTTGCTACTAAATGACTGAGGAGACTTGGATTTCTCAATGTCTCAGTTTCCTTCTCATTGGATAGGAGTATGTGGGGAGAGGGGGGTTGAGGTGGCATAGAGGGATTTTCAAATCCCTCATAGCTGCAATGATTCCAGATTCTGTTGTGAGGAAGATTTTGATAGTCAGAGGAATGGGGAATATGCGGCAAAGAAGCAGGATGATCAGGCTCTAACTAAGCATATGCGCTCTGTAAGCATAGCTTGCTACCTGCACCAACATCTGATGACATTTCTGTTAGAAATATTTAAAATGCATCAGTAACAAATAAATAAATTCTATATCCACTTCCAAAAAATGAAGGAGTAAGCATTATGGGTTTAGTAGAAAGTTACTAAAC
>CAUYRT010082329.1:0-43040 GCA_963574885.1 Lepilemur ruficaudatus | reverse complement strand
TTAATAATTCACTCATGAATTGACGGGTACTTGGGTTGTTTCCACAACCTAGCAATAATGAATTGTGCTGCCATAAACATTCGTGTACAGATGTCTTTATTATAGAATGTCTTATGCTCTTTTGGGTAGATGCCTAATAATGCTATTGTTGGATAGAATGGTATTTCTATTTTTAGCACTTTGAGGAATCTCCAGATTCTTTTCCACAGAGGTTGCGCTAATTTGCAGTCCCACCAGCAGTGTAAGAGTGTTCCTGTCTCTCCACAACCTCGCCAGCATTTGCTGTTTTGGGATTTTTTGATAGAGGCCAATCTCATAGGGGTTAGGTGGTATCTCATTGTGGTTTTGATTTGCATTTCTCTAATGATTAGAGATGTTGAACATTTTTTGTATATGTTTGCTAGCCATTTTTGATAACTATTCCCTCTTGGACTGTGTTTGAACACTTCACCTTTATCCAACCATTGTACCAAATGCTTGTGATTGTCAGAAAGAATCCATTTTTTCATCACATGTAATACTACAGTATAGAAAGGGTTTGCCCTTGTGTCGTGACAACAAAGAAAGGCAAGTTTCCAGACAATTTCTCTTCTGGTGCTCATTTAATTCATGAGGTATCCGTCTATGCAGCTTCTTTACCTCGCTGATTTGTTTGAAATGGTCCAATATTATTGGAATTATGATGTCAAATCTTGCTGCTGATTAACATGTAGACTGAGATAGATTCACTTCCAATACAGCTTTCAGCTCATCATTATCCACCTTGGTCTCAGGTCAGCCACGTGGCTCATTTTGAAGATTAAAATTTACCATAGTGGAACTTCTCAAGGCATCGAGGTACTGTGTGTTCATTAGCCACATCCTTCCCAAACACATTATTGATATTTATAGCTGTCTGTGCTACATTTGTTCCATGATGAAACTCATATTCAAAAATAATTTTTAGGCCGGTCGCGGTGGCTCACGCCTGTAATCCTAGCACTCTGGGAGGCCAAGGCGGGCGGATCGCTCAAGGTCAGGAGTTCGAGACCAGCCTGAGCAAGAGCGAGATCCCGTCTCTACTGAAAATAGAAAGAAATTAGCTGGGCAACTAAAAATATATAGAAAAAATTAGCCGGTCATGGTGGCGCATGCCTGTAGTCCCAGCTACTCGGGAGGCTGAGGCAGAAGGATCGCTTGAGCTCAGGAGTTTGAAGTTGCTATGAGCTAGGCTGATGCCACAGCACTCTAGCGCGGGCAACAGAGTGAGACTCTGTCTCAAAATAAATAAATAAATAAATAAATAAATAATAATAATAATAATTTTTGAACTTATCCATGGTTTCACAAACATTGCACTAAAAAATATTTGAGTGATAATCACAAGCCAAAACATGCATTTGAAAGAATGAGGATGTACCTTCACACACAAACACACACACACACACACACACACACACACACAAACAAAAACAATAACAAAAAAACAAGAAGTGTCAAGTGAAATGTCAGAAATTTAACTGTCAAATTTAATACTTAAGGAAATCGGACACTGCACACTTAATAACCTTAATAAAATAAATTTCAGAAAAGATTAGATATCTGAAATCCATAAGTCATGGGCAAAGTGAGTAATAATTCATGGTTAATTTTAAACAAAGTACTCCCAGTTTCAAATCAGCATTTAAACAAGAAAAAGACTCGCCTTCCACCTTTAACCTCCATCCAGTTTCCTGTCTAGCAAAGTAAGATAGGTTACTCACTTGATATTCACACATAAATTGCTTGATATTCACACATAAATTACTCTTCCTTCCTTTCTTCCTTCCCTCATCCCTCCCTCTTATCCTCCTCTTTTCTTTTCATCCTTCCTTCTTGGCTGTCTGCCTGCTGCCTTCCCGCTGCCTTCCTCCCTTCCTTCTTCTCCTCCTCCTTCTTCTTGTTTCTCTCTTTCAATGTCAGGCAAGGAAATAGAAGCATCTAACTGTTTCTGCCTCAGCAAACTATGTTTACTCATATACAGTATTATGTTCATTACATATGAATTATGTTGGATTGGTGGTGCATTTTGATTCCAAACACATTATCTGAACCCACAGTATAAAATTTGATTCAATAGTTGTGTCTAGTGGAAAAATCAATAAAAACTGTCTGCAGAAAATGTATAAATGTATTTTAAAACATTTGTTTTATTACTCACATTTCCAGAATGGTTAAGTAATCACAAACATAACTTATAGAAATTATTATTTAGTTTGGACACCTACTAATACAACTAAGGTTGACCTCACTCAAAGAAATGTGAATCATTTTTGTTTGTGTGTATATGTATAGCCATATCTACATGTGCATATATAATATATATTTGGAAACATTTATATAAATATGGCAGAAGAAACATGAATTAATTTTCTTGATATGCAGGTGGTCCCCAGCTTACAGACAAGATATCTTCCCGAGAATGCCTTTAGAATGGATTTGTATGTACTTCAGATCTCTGATGAAAAGCACCTCTGTGGTATTATAATAATAATAGTAACAATACTATAACAGCTCATGTGTAGTAATAACAATACAGTGTAATACTATAATAATAATAACACCCTGTACTGCAATAATAAGTTACAGAAAATATTGTGCTCTTTTAATTCAAACAAACAGAACATAAAAACAAACTCAAACAAAAAGTTTAGGCAGAAGACAGAAGAAATTTCAAAAGAGAATATTAAAGGTTAACACTCACCTAATGTTGCAGTGACACTAGGCTAATAGGAATGTTACACTTGTTTTTATTTTTAACCAAATCAATAACTTTTCCATTTCAATAATTAATCCAATATGCTGCTCAGTATAATAATAATTGATGCTTTCATTGGAGCACTGCCTTTCACATGTTCCATTACTCTCACTTTATCTGTTATAATTGTTACAGTAGTTGAGCGACTGAAGCCTAATGCTTTCCCCATGAATGATGGCATCTGGCCTTTCTCTGAATGCTTAATTATTCCTACTTTTGTGTCCAGTGTAGTCACCTTTTTCTTCACTGCAGGCTCATCTGGACTTGCAGTGGACTTCTGCTTTGGAGGCATGGTCATAAGGGTAAACACAGACTCACAAAATTGAATTAAAAAGTTACGACAAAAGTGATGCTGTGTATAAGCTACCACTAAACAATGAGACAAGCCACCAGCATGAAGATGCTGTACCAAGGAACTGCTTACACAATGCAGATTTATTTACATATGTGAAAGAAACAAGTTTTACAATTATTAATTTTTTTTTGAATTTTTTTCTTTATTGAAGTATAATTTACATATCATGCCTTTACTCCATTTTAAATGTACAATTAAAAGATTATTACTAAATATACCAAGTTGTACAGCTATTCACATAAATCAGTTTTAGAGGATTTCCTTCCCCCTATTGAGACCCCTAACACCCTTCCCCAACTACATTTCAAGCATGCTTGAAATACAATTGTTAATTTAACCATTTAGTTATAAATTATCCTTATTGGGAGGCTTGGGAGCCCGTTTGTAAGTACAGAACATAGTTAAGTTGGGTCTTCTGTAACACGCAGACTGCTAATAATAAATTTATATCAAAATGCGTGCAAGCAGAGATACAAAGGTAATAATATCCTCATTTAAAAAAAATAATTCTTTATGTTTGATTTCTAAAAAGATGACTATATTATATATTCAATGAAAACTTTAATAAAATATAAATAATGAAAATATTCATATCCATTCTATTAATAACTATAGCATAAAACAATTTTTCAATTTAATTTAAAAATATTTCAAATGTTAAATATTCACATTTGGCATTCTTCATTTTTAAGTTTAGTTTTAGTCCAAAACATTAAAAATTGAACTTATACGTATGTTATTTCACATCATTATTTAGTTGCAAATTTTTCTCAAAATAACAATGTCTCTTTTGTTTATGCCCAGAAAGTCAGAATGGAGACTGTTTTCTTTATCACCATTCCCCAAGACCTTACTCTAGGCCTTATACATATTGCTCATCATTGACTTGTTGAATTAATGAATAGAAAACTAAATGTATAAAGGCTTGTCTTCAAAGAGCAAATCACTGAATACCAATAATTACATAATTTCATGGTTTCTGAGACATAAGAAAGTTTATGTAATATAACTTATTTATTTTGTTTTATTATATAATAAAGCAAATAGGCTGGCAAACTTTTGGTATATTACATGTGATTACTAGAGATGGCTGGAGAGAGTATGCATGTATATCAATTATCTCCAAGCAAGATTTTTAGGAGGCAGTGATGATTTTTGGTGGTTAAGGAATTTCCATGTAAAAATTACTCTCACACACACATTTTTTTGTTCCATTCAGGAATTCTAGAGTTTATGTGATTGAAGTTTCAATGGCTATATGATGATGGTTTTATATCTGGGTTCTCAGTCCTGTTCCATTGGTCTATGTCTCTAGTCTTATGCCAGCACTAAGCTATTTAGGTTACTATAGCCTTGTAGTATGGCTTGAAGTCTGGTAAATTTATGCCTCCCAACATGTTCTTTTTGCTTAAGTTTGCTTTAGCTAAATGGGGTCTTCTCTGGTTCTCCGACTTAAGTCAGTCACAGAGATAAAGCAGAGTAATAGGAGAAACAAGCAAAGCCTACAAGAAATATTGGATTATGCGAAGATGACTAACATAAGAGTCACAGCATCCATGAGGGTAAAAAAGAAAATACACAAGGGTTGGATAATTTATTTGAGGGAACAAATGAGGAAAATTTCCCTGGCCTTGCTACAAATCTAGATATGTATATATAAGAAACTCAAAGGACTCCTGGGAGATTAATTGCAAACAGGAAAACACCACAACACATAGTCATCAGACTGGGCAAAATAAACATGAAAGAATCCTTCCTATGAGCCATAAGGTGAAAGCAGCAGGTAACTTACAAAGGGAAACCCATCAGACTAACTGTAGACTTCTCAACTGAGACCTTACAAGCCAGAAGGGATTGGGGCCCTATTCTCGGTCTTCTCAAACAGAATAATGGCCAGCCTAGTATTTCATATCCTGCAAAACTAAATTTCTTTTATGAGGGAGAAATAAAGTCTTTCTCAGACAAGTGAGCACTGAAAGAATTTGTCAAGACGAGTACCTGTCCTGCAGAAAGTGCTCAGAATTGCAATATACATGGATTAGTCCAATAGACATTGACCAGTCTAAAATTACCCAAAATCTAAAGGTCAAAGACTAACTACAACAATGGCTCAAGAGATAAAGAAACAAAGTTCTAGTCAGCAGGATGAATAGAAATCCATCCCAATTACCAATTCCTTCAATAAATGTGAATATTTTTAACTTCCTACTGAAGAGACATAGGCTGGCTGAATGGATAAATTTATACAAGCTAAGTATCTGCTGTCTTCAGGAAACACATCTAATCCACAAGAACTCATTTAGACTCAAGATTAAGGGATGGAAAACAATATTCCACACAAATGGAAACCAAAAGAAAGCTGATGTAGCAATTCTCATATCAGTAACTTAGTCTTCAAACCAACAAAAGCAATGAAAGACAAATATTATCATCATATAATGGTAAAAGGAACAATTCAACAAGAAGACATAACAATTCTAAGTATTTATGCACCTAACACAGGTGCGCCCAGATTCATACAGCATATCCTACTTGATCTAAGGAAAATGATAAACAGCAGTACTATAAGAGCCAGAGACTTCAACAGACCTTTGACAGAACAGGACAGATTCTCCAAACAGAAAATAAACAAAGAAATATTGGACTTACATAGGACTCTAGAACAAATGGGCCTAACAGACGTTTATAGAACATTCTGTCCCACAACACTTAAGTGTTCTATTTTGTGTGGGGTTTTTTCTCTTTTTTTTTTTCAAATGTTATTTGTATAAAGTGACCTAGAAATACAATTAATTTTTGTATACTATCTTTGTATCTTGTGATCTTGCTAACTCCTCTTATTAGTGCTAATAGTTGCATTAGATGCATCTGATTTTTTATGTACATCATAACATTGTAAAGACAGTTTTACTTCTTACTTTCAAAACTTAATATCTTTTATTTATTTTCTCCAATATAATTATATTAAGGAGTTGTGACAGCAGACATCCTTGCCCTGCTCTTGATACTAGAGGTGTACATTCAATTGTTCACTATTAAGCATGTTGTCACATGCAGGTTTAGTTTTGGTAGATGTCCTTTGTCATGTTGAAGGCACTTCTTTCCACTTCAAGTGTGCTGAGTATTTTTGTCCTAAATAGGTGATGATCTATTGAAAGGATAATGTCATTTTTATTCTAATAATGTAAATTACACTCAATGCTTTTCAAATGTTAAAGCAACATTGAATTCTGTGACAACCCCACTTTCATAAATATTACCATTTTACATATTGTTATATTTTATATTGTACTAGCTTGTTAAGAATTTTTCATCTGTGCTCATGAGAAATACTAGTCAGTAATTGCCTTTGCTTGCAATGCTCTTGTCAGGTTTTGGTATTGTTTAACATCTTTGCAAAATATAAGTAACTTTTAAGTACTGAAAGCAGATGATATTGGCTGCTAATCTCAGCAACTACAAATATTTGTGAATTCTCAGGGTTATAAAGATAGAAAGTATCATAAAAAACAATTTGGCTCAATTTTCTTTATTCATGTTAATCAGGAATTGTTGAAAATTTAATGTTTCAAACATTTTTAAAATATCCTAAAAGTTGTAACTCTACTTTGTTGCAAAGACTTTAAGGAAAGATAATTGAACACTACTTCCTTCCCTATCCTATTTCATTCTTTAATGACTTTTACTGTCAATTCAATGAACACACTTGTGAAATTCCTTTACCCAGAGTGCTACAAAATTATTCCATTGAGCACATCTGAATTTAAGAAAGCTAAAAATAATTTCTTTTTAAATGGTTTGGTAGGGAAGAGTGTCCTGACAAACTGAGAATAGAAATGCAAATGGAAATCTTAAGCATGTTTTTCCTCACAAGTTCTTAATAGAAAGACTGGCATGCCCAGAGAGCTCCCAAATGTTCCAGGGGCCCCTTATTATGGATTTCTTTCTATTATACTTGTGTATTTTATTTCATTGAGTAGCTGAATTTTTACAACTAGAAAAGTTGAGTTTCAGCATTATACAAATAAGACAAAACCATTGATACTACTATTGAGTTAATAGACAAACATTTTTAAATAACTTCCTTCTAAAAAATATATTCATTTGTGAAAATTTTAGGCATAAATATATTATCTTTAAGAATGGAAGCTTTATGTAAACATTTTAAATAACTATATTGTGATATTCAAAAAAGGAATTAAATTATAAGAGCAATAGCAGGAAGGATATATAGCTGCATTTCTTTATCCATCTTATTTGATTTAAGAAAAGGATGTTTCTGTATTAATAAATTCAAAGTTAAATATAATTTATTTTGTATACCATATGATACCATTACCACAAAGCACACTTACACATGAGAATAAAGGCAAAGAAAAGACTTCAGGTATGTACCTGAGGAGTCACTTTGAGTCACAGCGAATTGGTAAAAGATCTATAATAATAAAATTAACTTTCTGGAACTCAAGTAGCCTCGGGTTATGCAATCTGCAGAACACATTAAATGAAACTATTGTTTTGACACAGAGTTCTTTAAATAAAGAAAGGAAAAGTGAAATTTCCCATGCATTTAATACTACCTCTGACATTTGAAAGCATATTTATAGAACTTTTTCAGAGTGCTTTTTTCCTTGAATTAAATATATGTAACTGAAATGTTTATGATCCCTCCATCACCATTCGGAGAGCAGCACCTTTAATCAGCAATGGCGATACACTGCACAGACCAAGATCTTTCTGCTCACCAACCCTAGGCCGGTGAGGAGATGGAGAAGTTGGTCCTATTAAGAAGCAATGAATCTGAAGTCTCTGGAGTTCCCCTCCCTTTACACTTAAATATGTTAGCAAATAGCCAGTTCAGCTGTCTCATTATGATCTAGCAGTAAAGAGGAAGCAAATATCAGTGAGAGGCCCAGATACATAAATCATTAATATCTCCTTGTTCAATATAAAATATGATACAATGGGGAAAATGTATAAGCCTAGAAGAATCAGATGGAAGTAAATAATCTCAATAATAAGAGAGGAAAATGAATGTTCCAGGTCCCAGTGTCAACATTAGGAAAAGTTTCTCCTGGTCTAGTTTTCAGGGAATATTTCCACCATTTTAAGAATGATAACATTAATGGGTCTTCAAAGTCTATCACATTAAATGCAAGCTACCCTGATAAAAATTAATAATCATCTTCAGGAATAGTATAGGAAGCTCATTTTGAGAAAGGAAACCTTCCTTCAATTGCAGTGGCTCCATTATAATGTAGTAAATATAGCATTGCATTCTTTACTGATCCACATAGAATGGGAGGAGTAGGAGTAAGTAGGTTATTATGCCAATTTAAGAGGCTGCATAATCTCTTGGGTGGCTTCCTTGGTTACTCAAGGGAAGGTTTCTGACTTGATTAAAATCTTCAAACTCAGCTGTCTTCCCCTAGAGAGGGAATTTTACTAATTCTTCCCACTTACCCATATAATTGACTAGAGATGAGAGGCAAGCAAGGAAAAAAATAGTTTCTCTCACTTTACCTTTTTTGCTTCTATTTTTTCTTTTTTCTTTTTTTGTTCCTGCACTTTCCCAGAGTGTTTGCCATATATTCAGCAAAACAGAAAAATGAAAATTCAAGTAGTCATCCTTCCACTGTAATTTCACTCTGTCTTAACCCGAAAGAGCCCCAGTTTCTGAAAGACAGCAAGCACCTGTGATAAACAACCAAAAGTCTATCTGCCTGGCTCTTGAGCACATCAAAGAGAAATGTTGACTGCTATCATCTGTGCTAATTCTGTTGCCAATGAAGAAGTTATGGGGTGAAATATCTGATATCAGAGTACATTTAGAATACAGCATAATGTTAAATGTTCCATGTGAAATAATTTGATCCAACATTCATATTCTTGACAAGAACAATAATGAATGTAGCATAAGTTTCATCCAATCAATTATTTACTTTTATAGAAATTTTGTGATCAGTAATGTGTAATTTTCTGAGGATAGTTCATCAAAGCAAATGGGCTTCTCAGGTAGAAGAATCTGATCTGTTGCTAAACTGGTGATCTTTCAAGACTTTATTATAATCTGTGTTCAACTGATTTCAACTTTTTGTAGGAGTCTAAATTACAGATTCCAGAATAAAGCAATGCTTAACAGTCATAGACCACTTATATGAAGACAACAAAGACATGAGAATCTTTTTCTATAGTTCAGTGATGATTGGATAAAAGATCATATACACTGTCATCTCTCATAGTACAGTATTTTCTAAGTAGGTGTAAGAGCCTAAGAGATTCAACAGAAGGAAGGGAAAAGTTGACATATCCCTAAAATCCACTTAATTCCTGTAAGTGTCTTAGGACACTAATAGATAGTAATTAGAATGTCTAGGTAGGTGGAATGGTGGAATGGCAGCCTTAAGTGGATATGAGTTGGATACCAGACGCAGGGCATGGGGATTTCTAGTTGTACTCTTTTCCTTCTCGTACATTTTCCTAGGAAGATCATTTCCAGACCCAACTGCACCACAATGCAAGAAGAAAAACAAAACAATTCAGCATACATAGCTCAGAATCAATCCTTACAGGAAACAAAGTAACATAAGACAGAGCAAAAGTCAGGGTGCAGTGGAAAAGAAAAAACAAGAGTTGAGGGGGAATAAGCAAGTCCCTTGTCACTTCTTTCTTTTTTCATTCTATGGGGTAAATGATTACAATCTTAGAGAATAAGATTTACAGAAATAACATTTCTCTGAGTGCTGATACCGAGAGATTCCTTGAGGGCTAGCATTATAAGGTTATGTGAAGCAAATGAGCGTTTCAGCCCAAAATGCCACACCAGGCTTTTTGTTTGAGAATATCTCTGCCTCTCAATACAGACATAAATATCAACCAAACAGAAGAAAAGGAGGGCATGGGATTTCATCTGCCAACCTGAGTGAAAATTATTAAGCAATGTAGCTGATTCTGCCAAGGGTATATGAGCCCACTCAAAAAATAATGAAATAGCAAGTAATGTGAGCACTATAAAGAAAGACATTATAAATTAGAATAATCAGAATAAAGGAAAACAAAAGAATTAATAAGGTCATCAGAACAAACATTAAGCATCATAAATATTAATATTTTCAAAGAAATAAGAGGATGATTAGTATAGAAAGAAAGACTTGACGGTTATAAAAGGGAGCTAGTTTATATTTGCATATACTGGATTTTTAAAACTGTAATAATTCAAAATTAAGTAAATAGGTGAATTGAAGTGCAGAATGAATACAGTAAAGTTTCAGTAATCAAGCAGATATGGTCAAGGAAGTATCCCAGACTGAATAAGAACAATATAAGGAATTTATAAAGAAACCACGAGATATATAGATAAGCAGAAGGATAAATGACAATTCTGTATTACAATAGCCTTCAAAAAAAAAGAAAAAAAAAATGAGGGGAGGACGTATTCAAAGAAATAAGAACTGATTATCATAAATTAAAGAGATTGATTTGGTGTATAAAGAAATTAACATACTAATACAAAAAAGTGAATTTATCACGGTTACTTTGAAATTTTTAGGATTTTTAAGAACTCTGATTTTTAATTTCATGCACTCTGACTCCTACCTCATTCTTTTCATTCTTTTGCCAAATGTCTCTGCTTTTCTACCTCAGGGTTCTCTTTTAAAGCCTAGTCAGGAAGTTTGGGGGTGGAGGTTAATTCACCCAGAGTGGGCCCTTATCCAATGGGGAGATAGCTGCCTGTAAGAACTGCTCAGCTTTACCTCTGAGGGATGTATAATTCTTCAAGATGGTTCTCTGTCTTGATTCAAAGCCCCTCTGTCTTCAGCAGTGACTTCAATACTGCACACGTTATTGGCCTTTCCTCCTTCCTTGCCTGAGTCTCCCTGTCGCCTCACCAGTGCTTTCTGGAATCATATCCCAGGAAGACTAGCACCCCCAAGCTTTTGTCTCTGGCTTTGGTTTCAGGTGAATATCAAAGACATATTTCTTTTCAAGACCTCAATCACAGCACACACAATGCTACTTTTTTTTTTCTGGATTTTCTACACCTTAACTTTTGTCTTTCATTCTCTCTCTTTACCTTTGCTCCATAGGAAAGGAATAAGGTATTGACACTTTTCAGGTCAGAACCATTGACTAAGCTTGCATAATATCAAGGGAGTTTCACGGTATTTTAGGCTATCTGTACATGACACAGTTGGCTCCCTACCTTAAAGATATGCTCTCAAATGGAGCTATGCAATTTAGCTCTGATCTAGATTCTGTAACAAATTCTCTCTTTAAGTTCTAGAAATAGAAGGAATAAAGAGATAAAATACTGAATTGACTCACAGTAAGTAAGGGTCCACAAAGAAGGCCATTTTCGAAGAATCAACGCAACGAATTTGGTGTGAGGATAACTAGCAGGGGTCCAGTAACTGGACTTGTACTACAAGATGCAATATTAGTTCATGAGGAATGATTTTGATGAGTAATTATTAGGGGGGAAAGAGTAGGACAACATGAGCAGGCCTGCAGTGATGTTTCTTGTTGTCCTAGTCTTTTCCTTACTGAAAATCATTTTTATGAGTAATTATTTTCTGGTTGGTAATAGTCACTACTCTAACCACCTTCCTAAATGACATAACTGGCTGCTCTGAAGCTCATTTGTGCTGGTCCTCATCCTCATTTTTCTTCCAGGTCAGAGTAGGTCAAGATCTTTACAACAATAGATAAACGTCTTCCTGATGGTGGTCCTACAGCACAGTTTCCTCTGAGATTATGACCACACCTACCATGCATTTCCAAAAATTGCCTTCATGTTGTCATGTATGTGAAACACTGACTCTGTAGTGTACAACTCTGTATTTTTACTCTCCCTGCTGATAACAGAGCTGGCTATTGCTGCTCTCTCTTGACACCTGCTTTCTACTTTTTTCATGAACTTTTTCTAACCACAGTTTATAAAGGCCAAATTCAAGTATCACCTCTCTTTCTGTGGGTTTTTTTCTCTAATAATAACAATTTAGACATATTTTTTGCTATTTATATTTATAATAATGTGTATTTTATAATCTGTTTCATGTAGCCCCAAATGAGTCTAGGGAGATCTATGGAGCACTAATCATATTGGAATATGTAGGCTCTTACAACAGGGTGAAATGCACATTACAAGTTCCTTAGTACAAAATCATTTAAGAAAAAGAAATAAACGTGAAAGAAAGAAAAACTTTAACTGACAATATAGGACCTAGAATAGGTTAAGAATAAGTTACCTAGCACAAAAATGAACTTAGTAGCAGACCAGGAAATTAAATAAAGTGATAAACATATACACATTAGTATGATATTCAATTTTGATCTTAACACAGAGGATAAGTTGAAATGAAATAAAATTTGCTAAGAAAGTGTATATATCTATTCCTTCTTATTGATTTGAGTAAGATTATACAATATAATAAAATGGTAGAATGAATTTGGGAAATGAGTTATTCATCTATGACATTAAGAATAGAGCATTGTCTATAAGAAAATGAATAAAAATAAACTTAATAAGGAAGATAAATTCCACTTAGAAAAATAATATACAACTCTTTTATGTACACACATGTTATATTAGCTAATACACATATTAGCTAATATGTGTACTATATTATATCAGCTTATATATTGAGATTACCTTCTACCACAGCATGCATTATTAATTGATATTTATTATAAATTGTGATGAACAGTAATATTTATATGGATAGAATAATTTCAGGAATTGTGCTTAATGTTATTCTCCTAAATTAAATCACGGGTGTTTTAAAGCTATTTTTCTTAAAGTGATTTTCTTTCTAGTAGAAGTAGTTAAATCAGTTATTTACTTCATTTTTGGCATTCATCAGCTATTCTTAGCTGTCATTTTTCTTTTTTTACATTGCATAGTGTATCCATGAATGTGTAGTTATATTAATACTATGTCACAAATAATTTTTCTATGGATGGTAAATCGGACACACTTGAGCCATTTTCATCTGTCTAAAACAGGTTATACAGTCTTCCTTTTAATTTTACTTCATGATCAATTGCCATAAAATATTTTATGAAATTCTTCTTAATGTATGACATAAAACATAATTTTTTATACACTGTATCCAAAAGTGATGATGTTTATAGTTTTATATATAATTCCATTAGGAAACAGTGACAACACAACAGGTGAGCATGGGAAAGGGGCTCTCAGGTTAAATATTTTAAAATTCTTTTTGGTAAAAAATAGTTCAACCTTTTCTTTAGTTAGAAGATACTAATTGTTATTGCCTCAGTTATTTAAGAAAAAAACATTGTGTACAAAATACATTTAATCATGTTCACTGCGTTTGAATTTTAAGAATTTAGATATTTTCCTAAAACATATCTTTACCTCTGTAATTTCTAAAAAGCACTATAACACCATAAGATCTAGGTGAAGATTTTTCTTAATCTGCTCTAACATTTTGAGCAGAAAACTCATTAATAACTAAACATATATTCACAGTACACTGCTTTAAAATACTCATAATTTATTTACATAACTTTTCTCTAGGGATAACAAATGAAAGAATCACTCCCATAAAAATGTTATTAGTTAACAATTTTATCTGTTAGGGTGCAGATAATAACATTCAGATTAATTTTAGATTGCTATAACATTTTAGAAAAAATGAATAACTCTAGATTATTTCTTCAGTCATATTAATAGGTATAGAGCTATGATTACCTTCTAAAAATGTTTTACCATGTGGAATTTGTGGAGGTAGAAGGTTTTACAATAGCTTCTTAGATTATCTTCTTGTTTTCATGCCCTTCCACTCTCTATATACTTTCCTTTGTCAACAAGATTTCTATCTAAAAAGTTTCACCCTGCCATTCCCACACTCATAAACTTTTTGCACCACAGCATGTTTTTTATTTTATAGTCATTTCTTCTTGTGGAATTCTCTCCAATAGCCCTGGCACCATCATTGGCCACACCACTGTTACCAACACCATCAGAATCATTTTTATTATTTGTAATCCAAAAGAAACACCTCTTCTAATTTAAAAACTCTCCTTAAAATCTCCCTAGTTCTATCACTGCAAAAGTAATGCATTGCTCATTTTGTGTTTCTATTGCACTTTATACATTCTGCACATATATATTAAATAATTTATCATCATCAACTACCACTTGTTCAAGTGTTTATCTCTCTTTGATTTTATAGAAAATCAATAAAATGTGATGGCCGTATTTGACCAACATTTTATTTCATCAACGACAACGTTCCGCCTCTACAAAATAAGTGCTTAATGGATGTTGTAATAGGGAATTGAATTGACTATAACATAGAGAAGGGTACCTACTTAATCACTTTCTCTTTCTATACAAATATAAATTTACTTTTTCTCCCTCTCGCTGACATCAAAACTAAAGTTGCCTCTGAACTGAGATTCAAATTTCCTCTTTTAATACCAGGTAATATCATCAGTAATATAATGAATTTTAGAGACTTATTTTAAGGTTTGTTAGGTAGAATTCAAATTTTTTCTAAGGAAATTATTATAGATCAATTCTCAATGTCTAGAACAATTTTATCCATAGTGCTTATAAAACATAAAATATATATAAGATATTATAAAATTCTACAAAATTTAAACGTAGAGATGTGCATTAAGAAATGTTTAAAATATCCATGGAGAAGACATAGTACTACAATGTTCCTCAAGGAGAAGAAACTCAAGCTGCTCACTGAGAAAGCTTTCGAGTCAGAGAACTTCAGTTATTACTCTTTTGTATTTCCTGTCTTGGTCTGGAAATACAAATTTGATAGGTATATTTTATTCAAAAGTCAAACTTCTACTTGAATAGTTGCTTCTCATTAGTGTAATGCTTTGAACATGATTGTTGGAAATATCTTTAGTCCTCTGGCAATCTATTATATTTTATTTAATGAACCTGAGAATCCAGGAAATTAATTATTGTCAAAATGGAATAGTACTCATGAGCACAAACACCATGAATAATGTAATTGCTATGTAATACTTATTCCATCAAATAATAAAATATGCAAGTCTAAGGCGTTAATGTGGCAGTTATTGAAAAAGTTATTGGTAGAGTATAGATATGTAATCTCTCAAGATGAACAGCTTGGATGTGTCTAAATTAGAAAAGAAGACAATATGACCATTCCAAGCAAGGAATATGTTTCAAGGGGAAAAGTATTGTTGTTAAGTGTATTCATTTAGAAGGAAATAAAGAAAATTAGTAAAGAATATAAAAAGATCAAATGTATTTTGTAAAGTATTAAAATACATTTAGAAATATAGTGTGAGTAGGTATGCTATAGATTCATAATCTATAAGATAGTAGATAGTAAAATTATGATAGTTAAATTTTGATATCTTTTTATTCACATGAATTAATATGAATATATTAATACATATATTCACTCACACATCACATTTATAAATTGAATAGAATAATTTGATTATATCATATAGTTTACACACAAAGTAGGGCATTACTTTTGTAAATTTAAATGACAAAGATGTTTTCTTAACACACACACACACACACACACCATATACACATTTTTTAAAATAAACAAGTAATCGAAATAAAAAAAGACTTTTTATTTTCTAACTCTAATTAAAATTAAATCAATTTTCTATCTTTGTAAATAAATATAGAGTGTAATTCATAATCTCTGGTAAGGAAGTAAATGACTAAAAATATAAATTTAGAAGACCTGAAAAATATCACAGCTAAGCAAATATCTTATTTTGCCTTCTCTCTGCTTTCAGGACCACATTCCCAGGCGAACCGATGCTAATCTCCATGAGGAAGAAATAAATCTTAAACTCTCAAATGTGTCACTGCTTTTCCCCTCAATTATCATAAAATGCATATGAATACATTTTTATATATCAATAATTAGAAGTTACTTTTATCAACTCTTACCTTTATATAAAATAGCCTAAAATAATAAAATAATGATGTAAAGTGAAATTATATAATTGGTAGTTAATTGGAGTTTTTTCCTCAGTTATCTTCTGCTCACTCTTTTAAAGTTAACAGAAATCTTTCAAAAGGTTGGAAACAAAAATCCATTCCCATTAAAGCAAATGGTCTGTTGTAAAGCTGATGCTCCTATTAAAGCAATAAATTAGATCTGTGTTAACATATTTTTGCCGAAATCCAGTCTAAAACTGATAAACTTTGGCATCTTTGTTGGCTTCTTCAGGGGAAAGAATCTTAATGGAAGTTGTTCTCAACTTTAACAATTAAATTAAAGCCAATATTTAAACCTAGCAAAATTATTTTTAGATAATGATAAATATTTATGAAGACCTCCTACACTACATAAGAGAGTTTTCAAAGGCATGGGTCACTCTTACCATTCTTATTCAATTTGAATGGAGAAAATCCTTTTCTTTGTTGGAAGTAAATTGAAGGATAACATATTTATAGAAGCTGGTAGTTATTTATCAGGGCATACTGCATTTGCCTGGTAACTAAGATAACTTGTAGTAATTAAAAGATAAATTGGTATTTATATTTAATTATAAAGAAATCTATACCTCATTTAGTATTTAATTACAACTTGCTAAAAGCAATCTAACTTGTCCATGTATTTTCAGATTTATAAAATTATATAATAAATAAGATTTTTATGTTTATTAGTTTATTAATTCTGATGGCTTCAAGACTAAATAATTATTTTGTAGCAAGTTAAGTTTTTATTATTTTGTGTCTAGTAAAAATAACTTATAAATTCTATTTTCCAATATACCAGAAAAGATTTTCCTTTTTAATTTTCAATTGTTTTCAATTTTCCAATATACCTTTTCTGGTATATTGGAAAATATGGCAGCATCAATGGCAAATTCCAAATACTTTATCATATTTAAGTATATGGAGCTTGTTGTCTGACAAAATGCATAGCTTCACTTTGGAGTTCTCTCACCCTTGAAGGAATAGCCAAGGTGACATCCATGGCTACTCAAGGGATAGACAACATGGACATTTTTATAATATAAAAACTTCACCATGTTAAAGATATTTTTTCTACTTTCCAATGAAATTGATTACCTATGAAAAAGAAGCAAAATCCCTATAAAAATGTGATAGATGTTTGCTAAATATTTTTTCATATCCTATTTTTCTCTTGTTTCAGGATTTTCACATTCTTTGTACTTTATTTTGAAACAGATGTACTTAAAATATACAATTAAAAAAACTGTCCAATTTTTCCATCATAAAAACATATTTTATAATTTTTATATTGTTCTTTCTTGGTAACTATAAACTTATGGCAAAAAAGTAATTACTATTCATCAGAAACTGAAACAGATTTACATAACATTAATACACTAATTTGGAGAATTATTTAAGAGGAAAAATTAAATATGATATCAGAAAATACAAAATAAAAATAAGCAATATTAATACTAAGCTATTTTAATTCTAAAATTAAATACAAGTTGATTTATTTTATTCATCAAGATAAATATAAATGTAATAAAAATTAATCTGCTTAATAATTAACATGATAAACAAGAGTATATATTTTTCCTGAATAATAACAATGTATGCTAAACACTTACTCTATGCCAGATGCTGTATTATGACTTTTTAAAACTTACTTAGTCCTTATAAGTACTTTGCACATTAGGTAACTTTTTATCTTACTTTACAATTGCAGAGATATTGAATAATTAGTCCAAGTTTCCCAGTAGTAAATGGTAAGCCAAGATGTGAACCCAGGCAATGTGACTCAGACATCATGCCCCTAAACACTGGGTTAGATTTTTCAGTAAATTGAATGCCTCTCTTAAAAAAGAAGAAACGGCAGATTAGTAGTGACCTCCTGGCTCTCTGCTCCCAGAATAGGTGGTGAAGAACACAGACAGCTACACAGGAATGGAATGCTCTCCCACAGGAACAGCATCGTGAATCTGCAGAGAAGCAGCACGGGACAAGCAGCGCTGGGAAAAAAAAGGTGAATTGGAGAATCAACCACAAAGCCTGGAGAGTATGAGATATTCAACAGGGAATAGAGCGTTGGGACAGCTGCACAGGTCAGCTGTCTGGGGCAGTGTGATCTGACCCACAGGAGGATGACTCTTCCTCCACCGACCTCCTCATCCACTCAGGCTGGGAAGCACCTGAAGTCAGTGCAAAGTTGTGACACGGGATGACAGACTGTGTGGAGAAGAGACAATGGTGGGAAATATTTTGAACTCTCTAGTGCTTGGTGCTAGGTCTGCACTAGGTGGAGGAGGGACTGGTCTGAGTGGACGCTTCCTGGGTCTGCAGGAGAGAGTTTGGAGACAGGGACCTCGCCTCTGGCAGCTGCCGGGACCAGAATAAGGGAGGTGAACACTGAAAGGGAGGCTCTGCCCTTGGAAACCACTGAAGATTTGGATGGCTCAGGGTGGGACAGTGAGTACAGGATCCCCTACTGGACTGACATGAGACAGTGCATCAGAGAAGCTGTGGGGACAGCTGGGGGCTCTTTGAGACAGCCTGCCCTAATCAGCACCCACTGCTCTCCCCCAGCAGTCACCTCCAGTGCTGGCTCTCTGTGGGTGAGCAGCTGCCATTTTGGGGGTCTATAGGCTAAAAACACTGTGGCATGTTGTTAAACTGGGCACTGCCCCTGCCAGGCAGAGAAGGCCCCATCTCTGGAGGAGAGGAGTAATGATAGAGGCCGCTTTCTGGGCTGTGTCACCCAGCAGCCATGGGCAGCGCTTCTCCCCTGGCCTGGCTGCTGTATTTTGCTCTGACAGGACAAACCCCACCCTTGGAGGGGCAGAGTAATAAGAGAAGTCGCTTTTTGGGCTGAGACCCACAGTGGCCTCAGGCGGACCTCTTCCTCCAGTCTGGCGGCTTGATTTCCCCTCTGGCAGGGCAGACCTCGCCCTTGGAGGAGGGGAGAAATGAGAGAAGACATTTTCTGGGATGGGATGTGTGGTGGTAGACTCCACTCCTGAAAGCAAGGAGAAAGGAGGAAGGTGGCTTTTTCTGTGTGACTGGCATGAATCTGTGGGACTTTTGAACTAAGCACAAAGCGGCAGACTGTTGATTCAGTCCAGTGGGTAGGTTTTAATCATCTGATAAGGATATAACACTAGGGCTCGCCCTTGGCGCTCAGGCTGCTGCCAGCTTTGGAGCTTGTTGTCTGGGAAAGAAAATCCTAGCCAGAGTCCTTAGCAATTGCACCAGTTGACACCCCCCACCTGGAGCTGCCTCACAAGTGTGGTGAAAGAGCCCTGAATAACAATGAGCAGCTCTCTAATAGCAGCAGATCAAGCAACCACAGAAGTATATGCTCTCAGGCTCACAGGTACGTGTTGTTCTTCTTACACCCCTAAAGTGGCAACAGGGCACAAGTAACCCTTGGATGTGACAAGACATTTCCCAAAAACAGCAGCACTTGTATACCTCATTCGGGGGTTAGAGCCCAATACAAAGGCATTGGGATACCATGATAATCGACTCCTCCACGCAAACTACAAGCAACAAAAGAGAGGGTAATCCCATAGCGCGACACAGTGTCTTCCATCTCAGCATCTTCCATCTCACAGACACTTCCAACACAGTGTCTTCCACCTTCCAACTAGTGGAGGGTAGTGGATTCACACACACAAGAGTGATTCACCACCTAGGAGATTAAGCAAGGGGTCCAATCTCACTAATCTCCTTTGGCAAGTGGTGAAGACAACAGGACAGAGACAACCCAACAGTCTAAAACAACTCTAAGGCAATACAGGAATGAACACATCTCCCCAGCACTGTCAAGGAAGGTCCCTTTGGAGACTTGGAGATAAGGCCATAAACCAGCCCCAGCAAGCCCAGTTCTTGAGAAAGTAGCCTGATGAGAAAGAATCAGCAAAAGAACACAGGAGACATGAAAGATCAGAGAGAAAAGTCACCCCCAAAAGAAAACATCCAACCTCCATCAATAGATACCAACTTACATGGTACAATTAAACTGACAGAGGAAGAATTCCAAATATGGTATACTTATACAATGGAGTAATACTCAATTACAAAAGACGATGGTGATCTAGCACCTCTTATATTTTCCTGGTTAGACCTTGAGCCCATTTTCCGAAGTGAGGTATCACAAGAATGGAAGTATAAGAACCACATGTACTCGCCATCAAATTGGCACTAACTGATCAACACTAAGGGGCTCACACGGTAGTAATATTCTTTGGGGGTTTAGGGTTGGCGGTGGGTAAATTCACAACTAACGGACATGATGAGCATTGTAGGGGGGAAAGGACACATCTCAAATCATGGCTTGGGTGTGGCAAAGTCATAACATGTAACCAAAATGTTTGTACCCCCATAATATCCTGAAATTTAAAAACAAACAAGAACAACAACAAAACAAGTAGAAACATGCTGTCTTCTAAAGACAATCCCAATGGTGAACACTTGCAGTTCTTAAAGTTTTTCTTTATACAAAATTAAAATTCCTGTTTGTGGACAGAAAGTGCACTTTAAATTGTTTTTGTTCTCATAGCTTTCTTATTGCACTCTCCTTCCTGACCCTCCTAAATTTTCTACATTTGCCTGGCACACATAATAAAATATTTGTGTCTGTGACAGTTGGATTTACATGTATGTAATTGGGCTTGCTTTGTTAAACCCAGCAGGTAAGAGAATATCAGCTAATTTGTCTAATTGGATTCAGGTTATTATTTGCATTTGTTTGAGAAAAAGTTATTAACAAGTTACCACATCTAGTGGGAATAGTTAGAAAGCCAAGTGAAATATCTGATTCAGTATATGGGGAACAAACAAACCTTGTAATATCTTGATTGTTGTCTTAAAACTCATTTAGAATAACCTATCTCTGATATGTCTGAATGACAATAAAACAATGCATAGGATGGAAATGAGACAAAATAAAGATGTAAAAGACATGAGAAAAAGATTGTGTAAGAGATTTACATACAGACAGGAACAATGAATAGAGTCCTCGTAAATTTTTATTGTTACCAAATGGCCTCTGTGAATAAATTCTGAACAATCACATGATTTTGTATTCATCATTTATTCAAAAACACATACTCATGGGAATAATGGAATTCAGGCATTAGACATAAAAGAAAAAATAAACCATCTTTTAAGTTTTTTTTCTTTTTCTTTACAGATTAATTTCTCATGGAGTAACATATTCAAGACGTGGAACCTACTATGTGCCAGACTCTGTTCTAAGTAATCTGAATATAAGGTATAGTTTAAATCCTGTCAGCAAAAGATAGATTGATGATAACACTGGGACTTAAAATTAAGTAGTTCATCCAATCGAAATTTCAACTAAAAAAGTTCCAACCAGAATTCAAGCTCAGTTTTATCTGATTTTCAACCTTGAGCTTTTCTTACCACTCTATGATGCCTACATATCAGATGTTGTAATGCCAGAAGATTCTAATCAGAAGGAGACATATCAATAACTATAAGAGTTCACCCTAGTAATTCCAGGAATTGAGTATCTCCATTTATTTCAAGAAGTAAAATGACATTGTAAAATTCAAATTAATTTTAATTCACTGTGATCATGTTCTAAATGCCATAGAATCTGTGAGAGTGGGAAGGAAGAGAAGGGGTGATACAAAAAAATTTAAAAAGATAATATTTTACTACTTTTAAAATAGTAACAATCATTTTCTTTACAAAACCAATTCACTGGAATTAAGTGATATCTCATTGTGGTTTGATTTGCCTTTACCTGATGATTAGGATGCAGAACATTTTTTCATATGTTTGTTGCCTATTATTCTGTCTTCTTTTGGAAAGTTTCTCTTCATGTCCTTGCTCAATTTTTAATGGGGTTGTTTGATTTTTTTCTTCTTGATGCTTTCTATCACACCCCACTATGATTCAACCGCTGGTGGGGAAGGGTGATTGCTATGGTTTGGATGTTTGTCCTCTCCTAACCTGAAGTTTTAACCCCAATGTGACAATGCTGGCAGATAAGGTCTGGTGAGAAGTGTTTGGGTTATAGGGGCAGATCACTATGAATAGATTAATGCTGT
Source organism: Lepilemur ruficaudatus (assembly GCA_963574885.1). Taxonomy (NCBI): domain Eukaryota; kingdom Metazoa; phylum Chordata; class Mammalia; order Primates; family Lepilemuridae; genus Lepilemur; species Lepilemur ruficaudatus. The sequence goes on along the minus strand of CAUYRT010082329.1, from coordinate 20,877 downwards.
CCCTGGGGGAGGTGGTGAATAAGTTCTCATTCTTTTGGTTCCTACAAGACCTGGTTATTAAAAACAGTCTGGCACCATTCTCTCCGCCCTTGCTTCCTGCCATGTGATCTCTTTGCACACACTGGATCTTCCTTCCACTTTTTGTGATGAGTTCAAGCAGCCTGAAGCTCTCACCAAATGCAGATACAAATCTTGAACTTTCCGTCTGCCAGAATCAGGAGCCAAATAAACATTTTTCTTTGTAAATTGCCAAGTCTCAGGTATTCTATTATAGCAACACTAAAATAACTTAAACAGTAATGCATGTCAAAGGCCAGACCTCAATACCAAAATCTCCTGGGACTGCCAGAGTAGTGCTTATGCAGCAGAAATGCTAACCCTGAAAGAATTATATAGCCTGGTACCAAAGGAGTCTCACAGGTAAGGGGGGTAGATAGATAATCCATGACAAGAGAAATATCCTTTAATTTTTCACACTATATGTAAGAGCCAATAACCTTAGCATACCTTGGCAAATGCTGTCTAAAAGTGTGGGGCTTTTAATACTCTGTGATTCAGAGTATTAAATACAAGAATAGATAATATGCACCTACATTTGTAGACCGAGACTCACAGTTCTGCAGTAGTATAGAAAATATAGATAGAATATATAGCATTATAAAATTGATATTCTAGGTAAACATTAATATTACATAGTGATTATATATTAGTAGGACTTTAATATATTATTAAAAAGTTATATTTGAGAATGATTGGAAGTTAAGAAACAGATAAACTCTCATGTGACATCTGCTCTTTGAGCACTCCCCTATTAAAAAAAATACTTGGATTTAACTGATTATATCGCAAATATTTTTTATTTTTTAATTTGTTTTTAATTTTTTTTTTAATTTCAGAATATTATGAGGGTACAAATGTTTTGGTTACATGGATTGCTTTTGTACTGCTTGAGTCAAGGTGCTAATACATCAGTGACGTAAAAGTTGCCAAAGATAATTTAAACACATTGTGGTGTGTTTCCTTCTTTAAACTGTAAGACATTCAGTCCTTTAGCTAAGTCTTAAAACTATAAAAAAATAAATCTCAAACTGCTTCATCTATAGCATTTTTTTAACAATATATAAAGTCATATTTCTTTCAAGAAAAATTTAATGAAACTATTTTCAGAAAAATATTTTTAAGAAACAAAAGAAATTTTCAAAAGAGAATAAAATGCTGATATTATCTTTTTTGTTGAATTAGTTATTATTAAGTTGCTATTAGTTATTGTTAAGTTGCTATTAACAATAGCAGCATTGTTTTTGTATGTGAAATGCCGGTAATATTTGACAGATTTCCTGAGCCTTACTCTTTTGTGGCAAAAATGAATAGGATAGCCTCAGACTTGAATATTTCAGCACTTACGAAAAGTTAAAAATTGAAAGCCTAAGAACTTAAAAGTTTTATTATTGTCTTTTGAAAAACATGCAAGAAATTAGAATATTCTATAACATAATTATGTCATGTAAAATTACTTTTTTGCTTTCAATGTATACACTTAAAAGCTATATGAAAACTGGACTAATATGTAACAATTTTAATTCAAAAAGCACATATAAAAAGGAGAACACATTTTGAGGAAGGCAAAATCTATTAAATGAATACTCTTTAACAAATAATTTCACTGGATCTTGAATTTGGTTTTATAGAATAATTTTTGTATTCATGTCTTTTAATTTCACTTCCAATATATCTTGCAGACATATCAGAAATAGGCTAGATTAAGATTTTCAAATTTAAGCATTAATAAATGGATTTATGTTATAGTGGATACCTTAAAGTTTACATATTAAAATAACTGAAAAAGTCAAAACTTGTATTCTGTTGTTCTTGAGACCTCAATTCAGTTTAAATAAATCTTTTTCTCTCTACAAAGGAAAGGATTACATGTATGAATGGTAATCATGTTTAGAGTAAGCTGGTTATGTTACATAAATGATTGGCCACCTCAAAAACATTTTTAACCTAAGTATTTGTTCTTCCACAAAGCACTTTGCTAAATACTACTCTAATATTTAAAAGCCATGTTTGTTTTTTATAATTTTTAATTTTGTATATAAGCTAGTTAGTCAATTATATTGCAAAATGTATTCAACTAATGAATGAGTTGGGTTGGAAAAGTTCATAAGTCACATTTCCTATCAAGATTATGTTGTAAAAAATATGTAGATTCTGAAATCATCTAATATAATCAAAATATTTAGGTTTCAAAAATAAAATCTAAAGATTATTTGTAACACCTCCTTTTGAAAGAAATATTCTACAATTAGACATGTCTAAAAGGTCTCTTCTAGTGTGGCAGAAATAGGGTCTTTTTCATGTCCGCCTCCCATACATTTGAGATAAAGGAAGCAAGTTGGAAACTATGGCTGGGGAGCAGGGCTACTGAGGATAGGTTATGGGAGATGGCAACATCCACCTGGTGTGAGGATTCTAAATGGATAGTGAGAGGTGTGTGGAGAGAGAGAGAGAGAGAGAGAGAGAGAGAGAGAGAGAGAGAGAGAGAGAGAGAGAAGAGACTATAAGTTGAACGGGGGTGGGTGAAAACCGAAGAGCACTGACATGCTGGGCGTGAAGGAAGAAAGAGAGGCCTTGCCAAGAGGCCACTGTGATATGTATTTGGTTCTCTACTTCTCCTCGTTCTTTTTTCCACTTTTGTGTGGAATAAAAAAGCCCTTAAAGAATAGCAGAGCCTGCATTAATTACACCTGCTGGGTCCCTGAGTGTTGTTTCTGTGCCTGTTTGCTCTTGTATAATTTTATAGTCGGCATGAAATAAAAAGAAGTTTAGGGTAAACACAATAAATGTTTGAATATCACACCATACACACAAAAACCTCATATTTGGTGTTCAATTAAATACAAAAATATCTTGCCTATGAGGATATCAGACAGCTACCATAATTTTTATCTAGTCAACTGATAGCTTGTGATTTTTTTACACCAATACATTTTAAGTGATTTATTTTTATTATGCAAGTTCAGTAAGAGGAAAGGCATTACATAAAATGCATACAAAATTATTTTTAAATAAATATCATAAAGATATATTTTGAACTGTAATAATGAAACAGAAAGAATCCTTCTCTCCTTATATACTCTAAAAATAATGTGAACATAGTGAAGTTTTAGAATAAAAAAAGTAACATTAAGAAAAATCTAAGCTTGACTACCTCATTATTCATAGTGATAGTAATAACATTATGGTCATTTGCTAAATGTTTACCATGTACCAATTATTGTGCTGTATTTTTTATTTCATTTAATCCTCAAAACAACCTTAAGATAGGTGCCATTATTTTCTCTATTAAATTAACAGAGAAACTGAGATTATGAACGTTTGAGTATTTTCCACGGCCACATATCTTTAATAAAGCCAGGATTCAAGCCAGGATGTTCACATCCAGAGTCCAGGCTATTACTCACTACATTGCTTTTACTCTGAGATCCGCTTTCAATCATGCCCTCTTATTTGTCTTCTACTTGCCTTCTTTTGTGCCTGCCTGCCTTTCTTCTTTTCATTCAGTATTTAATAAATACCTACATCTGAAATATGGTACCCTGAAAAGTTTCTATGTGCTCCTCATCAGAGGGATACTAATGGAAGTTTCTGACGTTATAAATAGAGTTTTAAAAAGACAATTCTGGTAAATCACAGAATCAAGATATTGAATACCTGTCAGTTTCAGAAAAATGAAATAAATAAGGCAGAAAAAAGATATTGGTAGTAAGATGGATTACTCATCTATTTCTTCAATTGTTCAAAAATGTAATGGCTTAAAACAAAAGCCTTTATTTTCTCATAAAAGTCTTGTGAGTCAGAGATCAAAGAATGGCTTAAATTGGTGTTTCTGGCTTAGGGCTTCTCAGGATATAGTAGTCAAGGTGTCAGCTGGGGCTCCGGTCATCTCTCAGTTTGATTGGTGCTGGAGGATCTACTTCTAAACAAGTTGGTGCTTGTTGTTGACAAGAGAGCTCTGTTTCTCACCCTGTTTATTTTCAGCAGGCCTGCATGAATGTCCTGACAGCACGGAAACTGACTTCACCTGAAGTGAGTAATTTAGGAGAGGAGAAAGGCCTGACCGAGTCTTAGAAGTCAAATGCTGCTGTTTCCAAATAACCTACTGGTAAGACAAATAATCCCTGATCATTGTGGGAGGAAGCTATGCAATGGCGTAGGTACCAGGAGGAAGAAATAATTGGGAGCCACCATACTAGCTGGTTACCAATGGTGACTTCAGTTCTTTATTGAAATGTTAAAAGAGAATATTGATGAGAGTCTGAATTCATCAGTTAGGCAAGGTGATGGAATGGAAAGAATGATTAATGCAGAAATAGCAAAATGTGGTAAACATTTTTAATTTGTGTTGCTGGGAAAACACACACAACAAAAAACAACCTTGCTAACAGTTGAAATAGGAGGAAAGTGTTCTAAGCAAGTAAGCATTCATGAGTTCATCCATTTGTTTACTCAACTATTTAACAAATATTTGTGCACAATATATTACGTTCAAGAAAATTGGGCTTACTGATGGAGACAGCAAGAACAGAGAACTATAGTCTTTGCCCTCATAGAGCTTACATTCTATTAAGTAAAATAGTGATCACATCTATGCTATATAATCTACTATATTAGATAAAAAGCCTTCTCATGGTCCAACGTTCTCTTTTAGATACGGCACAATTTGTTGCTTTCTTTTGTAATATTAATAGAATCCTGAAAAAAGTCTATGCTCACTTTATTCACTTTCTAACCAATTAACTTCTCCCAACTCATTTTAGTCAAATTGTGATTTCGATCTACTTGATTGACAGTGCTCTTATAAAGCACCCAATAGCCTCCTTCTCACCAAAGTCAATTTTCTTACCCCATCTTTCAGAAACATTGACACAGTCCTGGAAACTGTTTGTCCCTGGCTTGTATCATACGACCCCTGCCTGGTGTATCTACATCACTAGTTGTTTCTTTTCAATCCTTTTCACTGGTTCTTCCTTCTCAAGTTAACCTTCAAATGGTAAAATCATCCAAGGCTTTATAATTTACCACTCTTTTTTGTCTCTATGCTATCTCTAGCAGCCTCATCCAAGTCTTTGGATACCACTTCATTGTTCTTATTCTTAAAAATATCTTTGGTTAAAACATTTCTTCATGGTCTACATTTGTATATGTAATTTCCTACTGTTTTATTTACATGAACATCTAATTATCATCTCACATTCAACCAAATCAAAACAGACATAGTGATTCTAATCTCCACCCATAAAAATGTTCACCCCTGAGTCATTCCCAACTTAATATATGACACTATGACATATTGCCTTTTCGGACCAAAATAATAATTGTTGACACCATTTTCATGCCTATAAGATGCGTTAGAAATTTTCATCATTTCAAAAATATATCCTAAGTCCTGGTTATTTCCATCTCCTTCCTTTTATCTTAAGGTTCTTACTAAATATACATCTATTGATATCCCTGTTTCCACATTTACCCTCTTACAAAACAAATCATACCACTCACTAGGTAAAAACACTCCAATGACTTCCAACCATTATTCAAATAACATTCAAACTCCTTACCAGGATCTACAGGGTTCTGTATGATCTAGGCCCTTACTATCTCCCTATCTCATCTTTTATCTACCACCTTCATTGGTTTAGGACAGAAACAGTAAACTTTTTCCCCCTGTCTTTTTAACAAGTCACACTTTCAAGTTTAGGTTCATTGCATTTTGCTCTTCCAGATATGTACAGGGGTGATTCATATAATTCAGGTTTTACACAAATGTCTCCTTTCTCGAGATGACTTCTCTAAATCATCCTATCTAAAATAAGCATCTCTTCTCCCCATTCACTTTCAATCATACATCAGGGTTTTTTTCTTTATAACATGTATCACTATGGAAATATTTGTGTGTGTGTGTTTATGTTTGAAAACATATGTGTATATGTTTTCATTTGTTATTTACTTGGTTATTTTCTGTATAGTTCAGAATAGCATTTAAACTCCATGAGGATATTGCTTTCTCTGGTTCATTCAAAATACTTACATGTGTCCAGAACATTATAGGAGCTCCGTGAATACTTATTGAATGACTGAAATGCCATTTTTTTAAGTCTTCTATCCAACATAATTATAAGATTTTTAGAACTTAAGGCTAAATCTTTTGACATTCTTGTGTCACTTTGTAAGAAGTATAGCACTATGCATATTAGGCTCCTCATAAAAGTTTTAAAATCAAATTTAAGATTAGTCTAATAGATTAGTTTTTTTAATATATAAGTTAAAATGTCATACACTAAATAATCAATGATTAGCACTTCATTTGTAGGACATAATATGAAATTCACGTATCAATACAAAGCGTAATTGTGAGTAGAATCTCAGTCTTAGCCTCTTTTGCTCTGGCTGTATGTCTTTCAATTTTTTAATATTTCTAATCTTTAGTTTACTTAGCCATAAAGTGGCAATAACTATAATTACAGTTGTCTAATTTATATATTCACATTATATATTTAATAATGTATGTAAACCACTTGGCAATATGCCTAACAGAGTAAATAGAAAATGGATATTGCTGATAGAATTATCACTGAGATTTTGACAGCTTGAAATTTAAGTTCTCACAATCTATGATAGTGGAAAAGCTCTCTTTTATTTATAATTGCTACTTAATTGATATAATTTTTTTGCAAATAAGATAGAAGTCCTTTTGGAAAAATACACAAGAAAGTGCTGTAGCCCACAGTATTTTCTTTCTTTCTTTTCATTTTAATGAGAGCTTGGTAGGTTTTGATGCCCCAGAAATATTATGTCACAGTATAATGCTCAAAGGAATAGAGTTGTTAGCAATAACCAAGGGATTAGGAAAGAATATTTCTAAATTATTAATAAATGTACTTTAGTTTCCCAAGCTAAATTTACTACAGGATCTTCTATAAGAAGTGTTGGATGAAAACTGGTCTGTGAGCAATTAAAGGCAACATCCTTAGCAAAACAGAGTATACAGAAGAATGATTGCTTGCTACTCATCAGAATGTTTTTCAGTGATAGAATGACAAATTGTTCACTCTAGTTGTAATAAATAAATCCAATGTCTGTAAACCCCAGAAGCATAATTTGTAAAATGAGGATAAAATAGTCACTATCTCATAGAGCTAGTATAAAAAATATAAAACATAGTTAAACTAAAGTATTTAGCACAAAACTTACATAATCATTCATTAAATTTTATCTACTGTTTTCATTGCAATAGTAAGAATAGTTAAGCATTTGAACAATATACTTGTTCTTTAGATGACAAAGGTCAGAGGAGAAGGCTGATACTGTAGTGCTTTTGGTTAAGTTGTAAAAAACATAAATACAAAATGCTGAAATGAGAACAAAAAGCATAATTAATAAATATAGTTGAAGTAATAGGAGTTCTTAGATATATATTCTTTTCCACAAAAATAAAATACTACCATATAACTTTGTAATAATTCTGGGCATGAAGCAAAATAAACATTTGTGTTTGGTAAGTCTGCACTTTGCAAGGTGGATACTTTACCTTTTCTAATGAAGGGAAATGGGAAAAGTCATTCAATATACAAACATATTTTAAGCACTTTCAGTATGTGGAAACTAAGAGATGGAACATTTTAGGCAATGACAATCAATGTCATGAGCCAAGATTTATAAGTAGAAAAACATATAGCTCTTTTAGGGACACACAGAAGAGTGGAAAATACCCAGAGAATGGTGGCTGTCTGGCAGAAATCGGTATAGGACATAGCCAATCAAACTAAGGTTTACGAACTTTCACTCTTGTATTAAAGGCAGGAACAAATCTGGGTCCTCTAAAATTGGCTATATTTTGATTTCATCTTATGGGAGGAGAGTTCAAAAGACTTATGAGGAAGAGAAAATTCTACTACTGAAATATATCGTAAAAACATTTTGACAAGAAACAAAAGGTATAGACCCAGAGAGACATTTTTTAAAACAATGTCATTCAACAAAGCATGAAAAAGGATTTAGACCATCAAAACAGTAAGATTAGGCCTATGATAATTCATACCTTGAAAAACATTAGAATTTGAGGGAAAAAATCACAATTATAATCAACCCACTCTACTTTGGGCCATTTCTCTCTTCCTTTTACCATTTGGTGGAATAATCTTCTAAGGTTTAAGTAAAAAACTGATGTTCTAGATCAGGGGTGGGGAAACTGCAGCCTTAAGGTCACCTGTAGCCTTCTAGATCTTTGAGTGCAGCCTTTTGACTGGAGTTCTGTAAAATTTGGATTCAGTAAAAAGGCCACACTTAAGAATCCAGAAGGCCACATGTGGCCTTAGGCTGCAGGTTCCCCACTCCTGTTCTAAATTATCTTTGATAAATAGCTTTTATGTGTTTATTTGTAATGGGAAAGAATAAAACAATATCATGGATGGATGGAGAGGTAAATAAATTGATAAATAGGCGATAGACCGATAGATAACAGATACTACAAAAATTTTTGTATATATATTTTATGTAAGACAGACATGAATGAAATATCTATAACTGGAAAGATCAAATTGGTATAATAAAGCCCTAGCTCATTTAATTTTCAAATTAAAATTTATTCTAAGCTAGTTCATCAAGAAAAAAAAACAAGTATTTTTCTTGGGATCTCCTTGAAATTTTCAAGAACCTGAAGGCTTAGAAAAAAGACCAGTACTATTTTCTTATGATTCATAGCAAAAGAAGTGTAAATTTAATGTAAATATATTAGATTATTTTAACACTAGCTGCTGTGTTCAGTTTTTACCAGCTGAATTATACCAACACAATGAAATTAGAAATCATATAAATAAAAACTTGTATTCATATTCTAAATTATAAAATCTCAGGCCTCCACCAGTGTGATTTCCACACGTGGGCACACTCAGAGCATCTACCAGATTGTCACAGGAACACATTCGCTATGTTTCTGTGCCACTCTGTTCATTATGTCACATGATACTGTTCTAGGGGTAAGAGCCTTGATGAAATTGGCTTTCTGTTAGACTTAGATATCTAACTTTCTGGTTAAATATGATTATGCAATAAACTACCCCAAATTTAGTTGCTTTAAAGAACATTGTACTATACCACCTGATTTTGTGGGTAGAGCTTAGAGCTTAGTTTGACAATTTCTCTGCTCTCAGAAGCATTTGACTTCTGTCACTTTGTGGTACTGAGCTTAGTGTCTGGGATTGTCTTCACTCATGTGCCTGGCATCATAGTGTAGAAGTGCAAGGGGTGATATCAGCGAAGACCTTCTTTTCCATGTAGACTAGGGCCTCCACAAGTAGCCTCTCCAACAAGGTAGTAAGTAAGACTTTCATGGTGACTTAAGGCTTCAAGGGACCAAGGTGGAAGCTGCCAGTCTTTTTAGGGCCTGAATGGGAATGATATTATTTATACCACATTCTTTGGTCAAAGCTGATATGGGCCAGACTAAATTCAATGATGGGAAAATAGTCCCAACCTATTGAAAGGTGGGGTGTCAAAAATTTTGTGACTATCCTTAATAAGCCACAGAGGCTACACCTGTGATGATACACTCACACCTCATTACCACAGTCTTCCAAGCCCCTACCTAGAAAAGCACACGTTCACATATCTCCTCAAAATTGAGAACGCACAGAAGAGTGACTTTTGAAATATATACTTGATTACAAATGCTTCTTTCAGAGAAGCACAATGTGCAGATGAAAATCTTAGTCTGGAGATATCTACCCTGTTAGTTCAGCTTCTCAGAGCCACAGTAAACCACATTGATTCAAGTAGCTTCAAGTGTGCCTTCAACTTTTATAGCACAGTGCTTCTGGCTTATCATGAAAGTTTCAAAAAATATTAAGGTGTAGCCTCAGAGACAGCACATATCATATAGAATTAGTTAGAAATGTTTATATTTTCTAATGAAAATGAATGCCACATTTTTCTTAATAAGAAATTGAGAATTGCCTACCAATTTTGTGCTACTTACTTACAATAGAAAATACATTAAAAAGATTAATAGTGGGGTTTGGCTACTATCATAAAAATATTAAAATATATTTGAAGGAAATAAAAAGGAAGGAAGGAGAAAGGAAGAAAAGACAGAAGGGGGAGAGGGAGGGAGAGAGGGAGGGGGACAACAAAGGAAAACTGCAGTGTTAAATTACATAGAGTGGTGCTGAAATTTCTGTATCAGATTATATTATTTCATAGATAAGATATCTTCCAACATCATCGCAGATAATAAAAATTTAAAAGAAGATGCAGATTGGGAGATAAGGGGAGCGCAGTTTATCTAGGCTGGGAAAATCACCTGAACAAAGACAAGAAGGTGCACAGCAGCAAGAAGTATATAGGTAAGATAGATGCAGAAAGCTGTAATCATCAATCTGTTCCCATAAGAAATACAAGACAAGATTGGGTAGAGAGAACACAACCCTTTTGTGGGAATAGATAGCATTAAGCTAGAAACAGAAAAAAAACCTCAGGAAAATGTTCTAGAAAAGAATAGTTAGATATAAAAATAGTACTATAGATACATTTATCTGGTTTAAATATCAAAAAATGATTTGGAAGATAAGCATCAAGGCAAAGAGGTCTTTTAAAGAGGCTGTTATTTAATTTCAGTGTGAGCTTACAAGAGTAAAGGATAAATCTGAGGTAAATTTTGAAGGAACAATCATGAATATTAAGAAACTAACATTGGAGTGAAAAGTTTTTTTCTTGAACTTTCAATTCTTTGTATTTTATTTTCTCTTAAGTGTATGAATATCTACTGAAAACATTGCCTTTATCTGAAATACACAACCTGTACTCAATTTTCATTAACTATTCTAATAAATCGTATTTCATTATAAATAATTGTAAAAAGAAAAATAAATAGCATATTCACTTTTATTCTACAATAGTAGTGTAGGTTTTTTAAGCACTACAATTAAGGCAGCCAGTAGGACAAAAATTAAGCATTTGAGTGTATTTAATTTGAAGATGAAAATTGAATTTTATCATATTTATGTTGACTTCGTATTTCTTTTTTTTGATTAGTGCTTAATATTTTAATAAATTGTCAATATTTGCCTTTGCTGTGTCTATTTTTTTAATACTTTCTCTATATTTTTTATCTGCATATTCTTTGAACACCTTTTCAAATGACAATAATTTCATTATATTTTCTGTAACAATAGGAAAGTAATTCAATCTTTCTTTTTTTAATTACTGACAAATTCTAAAAGTTTCTTTTAATTTCAATACCTAATTTCCAATGTCCAGTAACTGTTAAGCTGCATAAAAACGTTAACAAGAAAATAAAGTATTACCATTGAAATCTTATTATTTGATTTATTTTTGGTAATTTTAAATAGCATTTTCAATTTTGTAGGTTATAGTAGAGCAGTATATAAAACATATGAGAACAAAAATAAATTTCTAAGGAGCCACAAAGTGCTAATAACCTCATTCTTTGGGGAAACAGTATGTGATTATTTCCTACTACTCTGAGTGATTGCTGTACTAGAATATACAGTAAAACTCATTTATACAGTGTCCCAAGGAGTGTAGTATTCTTTTGTTGTTTCTTATTGATGGAGGTTTAACTCCGCATGTCTGACACTGAGCTGAATAACCCCTATTGGGATTAGAAAATCCTTTCACAATAGGCAGAATTTTTCTATGCATAGACTGGGAGAGTAGCACAGGCTAAGGGTAAGGAGATTTTAAAATTGTAGCTTTGGAAAAGAAGAAATTGAAGAAAAAATAATAGTATGTATTACAACTACTTTTTGTTTAGTATTCTAGTTCCGTCACAACTACCAATTTGCTCATTATTAAATGCATAAATGAGGTTGTAATAGTAGTCAGTATAGTTAAAATGCATTTTAGAGAGAAACTTAGTAACCAATGAATTAACTTAGCTTAAAATTCAATATTCACTTACTTCAAAAATTCAGTTATATGGAGAACATAACACTAATGCCCAATCTTATAATATTTTTTATATTTTGCCATTCTATGTACCTTTATTTTGGATATGCTGGCAAATATTAGTGATCTTTATCTGCCTTCTCTAATCTATGAAATCAACTTTCCTTTCTGAGTTATGGGAAAACCAAAAAATATATTTATTTAGTTTTTTTAATGAGAGGATATAAATGCTTGCCTTTGCTTCTTGTTCCATCAATACATTTTTTTTCCCATCAGAGCAATTTCTTGTACTGTAATATTTTCTCCCACTTCTTTCTATGGTGTGTCTACATAGCATTGGATACCATCATGAAACAGCCCACTATACTTAACCACATCTTTCTCAGTCACTAATATGAATAACCCTATTAATCTTGGGCATCTTTAGTTTTCCTTGTTTCTTACTATGTTTTCTTATTGTTAGCTATTATTTTGCCATTCACATTTTTTTCCCCGTTTGATCATGTCACTCAACTTCCAAATACTTCCCTTTACAAATATTGCTCTAGTCATTTACAAAAGTCCCAAAGAAATTTTGTTCTAAGATATTTTAAAGACATGATATTAATTGAAAGCCAACACACACAAATATAGAAATGATCTGAATTCTGAGCACCATGACATAATGAAAATATGGATGTTTCTATTTTTTTTGCAAAGTAAAATAGAGTTTCTCTATAGATATGTGGAAATGTCACCTTGCTGTACTGAACGTGTGTGGAAAATTAGCCAATTATTTGGCACAAAAAAAATTCATCTATATCACAGAAAAAGATGAAACATCTTCTGTCTGCATACTTATGTGTTTTTATATCATCTCAAAACCAGCTATAGATTGAACACAAAGTTAGGACAGATGTACTCAATCTCTGAAAGGAAACAGCTGCACCAGTGACAAGGTCAAGGATTTGTGCATAAGTGTGCCTGTAGCAATTAGTATTACTGTGGATACCACTTCCTTCTTTTAGGAATAACAGAAACATCAGAAATTTGGTCAACATGAATTTAGATGAAAAAATTTCTTTACAGTAACCATCAAATTCTAGCCTGGTATTATGCATCTTCCAGCTAGAAGCAAAATAATCTATTTATTATTCAGAAAATTACCCATTGAGTTAGATAATATCAAGGCTTACTTGCTTACTTGCTGGGAATTTCAAGGAATGGCCCTGATTATAATTTTAAATCTGCTTGCTAGCTCTATGGTTTACTTTTGGCTCTAGTGCCAATAGTAATGGAATGAAATATATCTAGTTCCAAAATGTAGAGCTTTTAAACAGAAGAAGAAACAGATGCTAATTAATGGATAAGAAAAAAAGTATTGTTGAAAAGCATTAGAATTATAGTCACTTAGTCTTTTAATAATTTGTAGTAATTAGACATAAGGTAGGTCAAATATTTCTTGGGATTACAAACAAAATAAAGTTTTGAAGAAAAAATGAAAGTAAAGATACTATATATGTATGTTTGTATATATGTGCGTATAAATACATGTATTTGTAGATGTCTGCAAAAATAGTAGGGAGGTACACACAAAAAAAGCAAAGGCTAAAAAATTTGGCAAGTTAAAAGGATATTTAAGAAGTAGGATCTCATCAGCAAAATAAGTGAACAAAAATTTACAGAACTGTGCCTTTTGCCATCTAGAGTAACATCTTAAACCAAAAAGAAAACAACTCTTCAAGCTTATAGTTTGTAATAATGCAGAAGAAAACAATGAATAATTTGATAAATTAAACAACCATGATTCAAAATACTCAAAATACTCTTGACAGGTTTTCATACTAAATAAGATGAATGACAGAATGTTAGAGAAATACATTTAAATTCTGCATTTAAATTAAAGGAGTGTGAAAAAGCTGAGCCAACATGGCCAACTAGAGACATTGCTTGTCAGATTGTCTCAGCTGGAAGGTATAATGTTGGACTGAGGAGAGCAGAGAGAAGTTGCAGCTCAGTGGTGGAGCACAGGGAGAAACAACAGAGGTATTTGGGGACCCCACTGAGAAAAACTGCAAAGCTGAGAGAAAGAAGTTAGAGAGGAGAAAAAAGTACTGCAGACCAAACCCAGAGAGGCTCAGAGCCCAGTGAAAGGGTGTGGGGGCTCCCCTTCCCCACCCAGGTACCTTTGGTGAACAGCAGGACACAAATCATATTGGAGTTGCTTCCATCCTCCACAAGTCCAGTCACATCGGCCAAATAGAAATAGTGGAGTGAACCAATGAACCTCAGGAGTTGGACTGTTCAAAAGGGGCACACCATGGAAGAGTGCCACTAGAGACCAGAGTGCCAGCTTTCTTATACATAGATATTTCCTCCTCTGCACCCCCTCTAATCACAACATCAGAGAAAATAATTTCAGCTTCGGCCAGCTGCTAGCTGTGGCCCCTCGCCCACAATTGCAACTGCAAGAGTACTCTGAATTGAGAAGCTCACAAATGACTGCTTCTTTATGGTGGGTACACTTTACTGGCTGAGCCCACCACTGAGAGTGGGGTTGCTGCAATTTGTGAGCTTCCTGACTGGTGGTGTTTTATGGGATCCTGTGCTGGTGGCTTAGACAAGCGGGCAGGACTCAGTGACCCCTGGGCACAAGAGTGGTGCAGGGAACAGCAGGAGAGAGGTTTCAGTCCTGGACTTGGGTGGCAAGGAGGACATATCCAATGGGAGAGTGTGGAAGGGTGCTGAGGAATGGGGATCTGTGAGCACATGTATACCCCACTTCTGGTGGAGAATCACCATATTGAATGGAGTGTGGTACTCACAGTGAATTAACCTAGCTCCTGGTACCCATGACAACCAAATGCCTTGGTTGCACCAGCTGAACAGGAATAGAAGCCCCTCCCCCTACTCATTACACTAGGGAGGGCAGCTTGAGCCAAGAAACTCGTAAGTGGCCACTTCTTCCAAGTGGGAGCATGCCCCTGGCTGAGGACCCTGCAGATAGAGAGGTCTGCCTCTCTCCCCTTGGGGTCCTGTGGTGGAACAGGGGTGTACAATTAGGGATCGTGCTATCCATCAGTGCCATGCGGAGATGCATGATGTCTTCTAAATATTGAAAATAAGAGCCCTTGATAGAAATGAAATGGTAGAGAATCAAAAGTTTGGTTCTCTGTAAGTTTGCATCAAGATAGTACCATAATAAAATTATATAATAAGTTTTTCATTATCTGTATATAGGCTAATACATTTCTTTCAGAAAGTATGCTATTAATATTATGTAAGAAAATTAATTTATGCAGATACTAAACTTACAGCTCCATGAAGGGAGAAACCACTTTTGGTTTTACTTGTTTGTTTGTTTTCTCTCTCTCTCTTTTTTTTTCACTTGTTCTTGAATCTTTCATTTCTAGAATCATATCGAAAACAAAACAAGAACTTGGTAAATATTTATTAAAAGAATGAATAAGTGAGTTGTTAACATAAAAAGCAGTTTTGATTAAATTATTTTGGACATTACACATGGGTGAGTTACATAGTTTCGATGTACATTTACGCTTACAGGAAATGGATGATCTTAAAATAGCTTCCAAAATATAAGAAATGGAAGAAAATACATTTGAAATGTCTTTCAAATAAAACCTCGTATGAGTTACTACTGTTATATTTTCCATCATTAAAATTAAAATAATATTCAAAAAACTTGTCTATGTAAGATAATATATGAATAAAGATTAATTTTGGTATTTGCAATTTTAGAAAAGTGCATACTAATAGTTGTGAAACTCTAGACAGTAGTCAAATTATCTCTTGGTTAATAGATGTATCTATTTAACTCTAATTACCTTTATTTTCAATCCTGTCTTATCAGACAGTTTGAATATGAACAAATCCAAGTATAATAATTTTTTTAATGAAACAAGAAAGCAGATGTTATTTATTCAAAATAGGCAATTCCAAGCAACAAATAAATTGATAATAATTATAGTAGATTAATTTTAGAGAATTAGAGGAAAATAATAATTTTAGACTTTTGTTTCACTAGATGATAATCTTTTAAATATCCACAGGAATTTACCACATTACAAAGACCCATTATGCTATGCTTTATAAAAACCACTAATTTTCTCATTGTTTTCACTCAAGTGGAAATTTGCGTGAAAAACACACAGTGGGATTGATAACTGTGTAAAATTTCTTTTATGTTCTTTAATTTTTTCCCTTTGTAACTTTTGGCAATTGAAGGTTCACTGAAAATGTTCTGAAACAATTATGGTCTTCTTGCTTTCAAAACTACTTTTTTTCTTCTTTCTCTTTCTCTTCAATGCTGTTACATTTCCCCTATTACCTAAGTCTTGCTCAATAGCTACTTTTTCATTCATTCACTCAAATCATCCCGAGTACCATTAACTTATCATTAATATTCCAGGTTTTGGGAATAAGGGATTTAAAAAAAGTATGGTTTCTGGGTTCAAACAAGTATGGAATAATGAAAATAAAATCAATCATTCATAGGGGTCTTGTTAAATACCACTAAATGTTATAAAAATACAGAAAGACCAGAAGAAAGACAACTAATCAAAATATCTTGATTTTTTTTTTAAAGAAGTGCTATTTGAGAAGGTAAGACTAAGACAGGGAGGGAGTGGAAGTGATGGCTCTGGAAAATGAAATAGGGTTTTTAAGAACTAAGAGGCTCAAGAAAGCATTGGACTATATTTGCAGAACTCCTTGTGGATAGGACCAGCATGAGATGAAGCTGAAACTGGGAAGGGAAGGATCTGAGGTGTTTCTGTTCTGCAGTTTGGCCAAAATTGTGAAGCAAATGGGGGGAGGTACACTGCAGGGTTATAAACAGCACAACCATGTAAGCAGATTTAGGTTTTAGGAAAAAAATAATTGGCTAAACACTTAAAATACATTAAGTAGAAGATCAAAGTCCTGAAGACTAGGTAAGAACCAGAGAGAGAAGGGGAGAGAGACAGAGTGAGAATGAATCAGGACCAGACATACAAGATTTAAAAATATTTAGGTTATAATATCTTCAAAACATTGGCATAAATTGGATATGGAAGTAGAGATAATAATAGGAAATTTAAATCTATTACTTTGTGCCCAAGCAACATAGTAGAGAGTAATATTACTGACAGTGATGTCTGTGTTATTCACCACTACAGAGAATACAAGAGCATGTTGGCGATTATATGCTAAGGACAGAGGCCAGATATTCTGAATTCAATATGAGATTGTTGAATTGGAGGCAACTGAAAATATCCAGCCAATGAGTGACTATAAATTTATGATATTTGGAGAGTAGTTTGGCATGCTTATATAATTTGAATGTCATCATGTAGTCAAGGCTTAATTGTTAAGTGGAAGTCATGAACATGGGTGAGTTAACTTAGGCAGAATAAATTTAATAAAGACAGGAGAGGGAAAGAGAGGAGAGGAGAGAAGTAAAATGAATAACAAAAAAGTGACATGTAAAGGCAATGCATAGATATGAAACTTGAGCTATTGAGAGTAAGGAATAATTGAAAAAAAAACTATTTATAACCAATGGTATGCCTAATATCTGTATTTCCATATTTAAGGAGACAGAGAACAAAATTATAATGTGCAAATTTACAGAAATCATGGTGATTACTGATGTTAATAAAATCAAGGTACCGAGAAAAAGGGATATCATATGGACTTCTACACGTAAGTATTTGTTTTATAAAACTGTCCTAACAAAAAGAGGAAAGTTGTATAGGTGCAGAAAACTTAGTTTGGACAGGAAAATAGAAGAGTTCCTGGATCATGACCTTGATTTATTAGAGCACGTGTGTGTGTGTGTGTGTGTGTGTGTGTGAAGAAACAAAGGACAACTGCTAAAAGTTAGTTTGTAAGCAATGTAGAAGTATGAAATATTGGTTAAATGAGAAAATGCTGACCAGGACCAGGACTCTTAGGAAATATCCAAAAATGGTAGTGAATGACTGAATGTCAGCTGAAACTGGACATACGCATTGGTACTTGGCTGAGCTGAACAATTATGTGTTTTCATCCAGTTGTGTTCAGGGCTTAATATTGTAACAGAAGTAGCAGAAAGCTTGCCTTTTACAGGTGGGTGACAGGAAGTTGGGAATATGGTCTGTGTAGGATGTGGGGACAGGTTAGAATAATGATGAGCATAAGCATGGATGTATTGGAAAAGACTTAAAATAAGTAATGGACTGATTTATTGGGGAAAATAAAAGAGAAAAATATTGTTGATAGAGGGCATAATAGAGTAAAACAACTTTATGAAGAGTAAAAATATTTGAGATTCTTAAAGAAAGTATCAATTTAAAGCTTTTTCATTCTCTATATTGAGTTGGTCGGTGAATATTGTCAAATTTTCTTCAAAATATCTCTATTACTTTTCATTTCTTTACTGTTACTACTCTAATTCTTATTCCATTTTCTCAAAATTGTCATTGTTTTCAGCAGGAACCAATGACCACAGACCCTTTCTATTCAATACAACACTGACTTCACTTCAAGACAAGCATAAACTCCTGGGCTATCATTGATTTTATCAAAACAGATCTTTATATGGACATTTATGTCATAACATCTTCTCTAAACTCAATGGAAGACCTGAGCCCCCTTTCCTTTGATGTTAACACCTCCAGATAAGCACTGTTCCCACATTTTAATGATCTCTAAGGACCTTTTTTCCATTAAATGTTGATAATTTCAGCACAGGCGCCTTTCATAGTATGAAGCTGTTTCAATGTTACAGGCTAACAGGTGTTTTCTTCCCGGAAATACTTCATCCCAAATCCAATCACAATAGTCCAGATGGTTTCAATGCATTTATGATTTCCCAGTATTTTTTGTACTATGCACCATAGTGTCTCACAGGGCTTAGCAAGTTTCTAATCTGTTCTTGCTCTGCTCACTCTGCAGTAATCAACAGATATTTAAGTGTAGTGTTATAATTTACTTTCTACACATATACAAGGAAGTGTAAGTGAACTTGTGTAAATATGCTTTCTAGAGAATTAGCTGGCTTCTTACTAACCAAGTTTCTTTGTGTGGCCAGTATAAATCAATATTCCTTGTGACACAAGGAGTTTTTTAGAAGTCAGAATTGATGGCTGGGAAAGTTTGGATTTCTAAGTCATAGTGCTGTAAATCTTTATCTAAGCCTGAAAACATTTTTTCCATCCTGAACATCATATAAGTCACTAAAAAGGATGCTAGCTGTAGTTATTAAACTGCTTATTAGGTTATTTAAGTGCCCATCAATCTATGAGTGAATTAATAAAAGGTGGTATGTGTATTTCTTTTAATTTAATTAATCCGTGTAGACATTTATCAATTTTATTTAATATTCAAAGAACCAGCTTTGGAATTTTTTCTATTGTTTCACTGGGTCCAATATCATTGATATCTGATCTTATTTATTCATCTCTGTCTGATTTAGCTTTAATTCAATCTTCTTTTTTAGTTTCTTAAGGCCGAAGCTTAGACCACTAAGATGTTTCTTCTTTTCCAATACAAACATTTAATGCTGTAGCTTTTCATCTAAGCACTGCTATGAATGTATTCCAAAATTTTTAATTTATTTTTGTTTTCATTAATTCAAACTATTTTTTCTCTATTTCAAAACTTTGTTGCATTTCCATGCATACTTCTTTTTAAATAAAGTTCATTTTGTACATTTAAAGGATAAAATAAAAATGTTATGAGAAATATATATATTTATAATAAAATGGTTACTATGATGAAACAAATTAACGTATCCATCATCTAACATAGTCACCCATTTTTTCCTCCTACGGCAAGAATAGCTATAATCTACTCATTTAGCAAAAATCTTAAATATAATACACTCTTATTAACTAACATCCTTATGTTGTACATTAGATCTTATGACTTGTTCATCCTGCATATCTGCTACATTGTATCCTTTGACTTACATGCGTCCATACCCTCCCCTGAAAGCTGATAACCACTGTTTTATTCTCCATCTCTGTATATTTGACTTTCTTTTTAAGAATCCACATGTAAATGAGATTATGCAGTATTTTTTCTTTTGTGTCTGGTTTATTTCACTTAGCATAATGGCATCTAGTCCATATATGTTGTAGCAAATAGAAGTACTCTTCCTTTTTTAAGGCTGGATAATATTTATTGTGTATATGTACACTACAGTTTCTTTGTGATTTATCTGTTGATGGATACCTAGGTTATTTTCATACCTTTGCTACAGTGAATAATGCTCCAATGAACATGAGAATGCACATGTCTTTAAAAGGTGATAATTCCACTTTCTTTCTGTATATACCCAGAAGAAAGTTTTCCAGATCACATGGTAATTATATTTTACTTTCTTTATGAACCTCCATACTGTCTTCCATAATAACTATACTAACCTACATTCACACCACCAGTGGTATAAGGGTTTACTTTTCTACGTACCCTCACCAACACTTATTATCTCTTGTATTTTTGTTAACAGCTATCCTAACAGGTGTGAGGTAATATCTCACAGTGTTTTTTTTTTTAAATGATTTTCTTTATTGAAAGACTTCTCAGAGCCTTTGTGAATTGTAAATCACCAACATGGAATTATTAGCATGAATGTTTCACAAACATACTTGATCACAGAGCCCTTTCTGTAAGACATGATTTTTTTTTTCCCTAAAATTTTATTGGGGGAAAACTACAAAGCATTTACAGTACAATGTTTACAGTCACAATTTGTAGTGAGCTGATTTCCCAAAATATATTACTACTCAAGTTGACTTACCATGTTACATTCAAAAACCTACTCTGTCAAAGTAGTCCAGAGAGTACATACATAGTGCTCCAACTGTATCTACGTACAACCAACACTCCATTTTAAATGTACAATTAAATGATTTTCAGTGAATTTACCGAGGTGTACAGTTAATCACA
>CAUYRT010082328.1:0-17350 GCA_963574885.1 Lepilemur ruficaudatus | reverse complement strand
TTCTTTCTTTCTATTTATAGTAGAGACGGGGTCTCACTCTTGCTCAGGCTGGTTTCGAACTCCTGACCTTGAGCGATCCGCCCGCCTCAGCCTCCCAGAGTGCTAGGATTACAGGCGTGAGCCACCGCGCCCGGCTTGTTTTGTTTTTTTGAGACACAATCTCACTCTGTTGCCCGGGCTAGAGTGCCGTGGCGTCAGCCTAGTTCACATCAACCTCACACTCCTGGGCTCAAGCGATCCTCCTGCCTCAGCCTCCCGAGTAGCTGGGACTACAGGCATGTGCCACCATGATGCCCGGCTAATTTTTTCTCTATGTTTTTAGTTGTCCAGCTAATTTCTTTCTATTTTTTTTTTTTAAGTAGAGATGGGGTCTCACTCTTGCTCAGGCTGGTCTCGAACTCCTGAGCTCAAGTGATCCTCCCGCCTCGGCCTCCCAGAGTGCTAGGATTACAGGCGTGAGCCACCGTGCCCGGCCTGTTTTTTGTTTTTAGCAATCCCTGCAGTGCGATGTGACTTTAAAATCTATAGACATGTATGACTGGTAAAAAATAATATTAAAAAAGGACACAAAAGACAATGTCAAAATGGATCAGCCATGTGAACATATACTTAAAAAATAAGACAGTCAACTCAGAAAAAGGTAACTGAAAGGGTTGAAAGGAGACCATTGTTTTTGTTAAGATCCTTTTACAATTTGACTTTTTAAACCATGTTCATGTATTACTTTAATAAAATTAAAAATCATTTAAAAAACATAAAGAGGGCCAAGTGTGTTCCAGAGGTAGCAGCCAACAGATGTGCTCAAAAGACAGGTGGAAGGGAGAGTGAGATTTAGAGCTTTGGAGAGGTTGGGCTTGATCAGTAGGGAGGTCAGTGGGGAAATTGTAGAATGTTCAAAGCAGGAGAACCACGTCAACTGATTGGTGCTTTAGAATGTTCCTGTAGCAGTCAGTGTGAGAAAGGAGTTGTCCATTGAAGACACTTGCAGTCAAACAAGGTGATGTTACAGAGAAAAGTTACCTGGCTGCCCCAGGGCTGGCTCTCAGCTTTTGGAGAGACCTGCATGATTCCTGGGCCAGGCTCCCTGCCTGTTTTTCCTTAGGACGCTCCTGGGAGGAGCCTTGGTCACAATTGCCCCTTCAAGTCTCATTTAAAAAAAAATCTACTTCCATTGGTGTCCAACCTCCTGGATTCTGTTGGATTCTGTTGGACACATGATCTTTTAGACACGCTACTCAAATCCTGGCTTGAGGACTAGTTTTTCTCCATTCAGGTGATTCTGTACACCTTATTTCCAATGCATTTGTGTTTGTTTAATTAGTTTAGCTTCCAGAGGCCAACCTTGTTTATTTAATTCCAGGTTCTTGGGGAGAGGCACCATACTCCCCGAGTTACTGCTTGTAGATAGCTTGGAGGATCCAAACAAGAGGCAAGGAATTCAGTGAGGAGGCAAGGACAGAAACTCCAACAAGGCGACTCTAGGGCCTCTGTTCTTTTAAGTCATTCTGCTCTGTTATCCCCATAAATCCCCAAAAGGTTCAGGAACTTTTGATATTTTGCCATTTATCCTTCTATCTTCCAGATTACCCCTTGTATCTGGAAGCATCAGCATCAAAATCCTTGGTCAGATTACATGCTCAAGTTTTTGGTTCAGAAAATATGGTCACTATACTCATAGGCTTCGATACGTTACTGGTTATTGAGCGTCACTGCTGAGGATGGGAATTGGCATATCCAAGCCTTTTGAGAATCCTGGGGTTCTAAGTGGCCTTTCATTAAGAGAGGGAGTAGCTGAAGAATCCACCTCTACTGACATGGATTGACAAAGTGGGGCCTGGTCTCTGGGTCTTTGCTTCCCCATGTAGATAGCAAGATCTAGATAAAAGAAAAACTTTAGGGTTCTGGAGGAATGAAATATTTTAAGGCCTGAAGATTGCTTGGAACTCAACTAACATAGCCCCATCATTTTACAGGTGAAGAACCAAGGTCCAGAGGGAAGTGAGCTTGTCCAAGTTTACACTGCCAGTTAGAGAATGAACCGTAACAGAACGCAGCATTCTTTCTACCAGTCTCTACTACCTTCCAAAAGAGTGGTGACCCAGCTTCATGAAGTGGGAGGCAGATTGAACATTGGGCAGGGCATGAGAAAGGAAGAGAGGAGGTGGACAGCACAGCGCTGATGATAATTGTTTACTATATATAATTAATAATATGCTAACTACATAAAGGGTGATAGACCCCTGAGGTGAGCTGCACCCCCACATCGAGGGTCATATGATGCTGTGTACCCTCAAACTCGTAAGTCAGTCTGCAGTGAGGAGAATTGGCTAATTCACTCTGCAGTTGACTTGGAGCTCTTTTGCTCTGCTTTGCTGCCATCTTGAGGACTGTAACATCATATAGACATACTTCTGGAGCAGAAGTACATCTCTTGTCTCTCAGAAGAAAGCACTGGAGAGGAAGGGTCTATCAGTACCTCTCTGGCTTGATATTGGGGAATGAAGATGAGGGAACTCACCCTAACTGTGCGTGTGTGCCTAGCACTGAGCTTCTGGTACAGTGGAGTGTGGTAGTAAGAGCACAAGCATTGGGGTTCACTCTAAGCTGCCCTACTTGTGTCACCTTGGGCAAGTCATTGCGACCTCTCTGAGTTTCAGTTTCATCATTTTCACATTGGATGAATAACCTCCAGTTTGCAGGATCAAAGGAGATAATGTACGAAAAGAGCCTAACACCATGTCTGGTACATAGCACGTGCTCAATGATTATTCACAATGATGATGGAGGTGATTATATATATTGTTTAAATCCTAAAGTAGATTGGGGCAGGTTGCCAGTCCGTGAACTCCTTGAGAGGTTGTATTCCCAGATCAGGCCCTGGTATAGAGTAGATGATAAATGTGTGCTGGGTTTGGGGGTAGGTTCGTGGCAAGGAAACCAGACTGCCTAGGGCAGAGGGTGGTTGTTAGAGAGACGGGCTGGGGGGCTTGGCCATACTTCTGTAGGCAGCTGGGGAGTCATTAAAGTCAGGACCCTCAGATCTAGTACATGAGAACAATTGGGCCGGGCCTCAGAAGCAATCTTTTTTTTTTTTTTTTTTTGAGACAGAGTCTCACTCTGTTGCCCAGGCTAGAGTGCCGTGGCGTCAGCCTAGCTCACAGCAACCTCAAACTCCTGGGCTCAACCGATCCTTCTTCCTCAGCCTCTTGAGTAGCTGGGACTACAGGCATGTGCCACCATGCCCGGCTAATTTTTTCTATGTATTTTTAGTTAGCCAATTAATTTCTTTCCATTTTTAGTAGAGACGGGGGTCTCGCTCTTGCTCAGGTTGGTTTCAAACTCCTGACTTTGAGTGATCCTCCCGCCTCGGCCTCCCAGAGTGCCAGGATTACAGGCATGAGCCACTGCACCCGGCCTCAGAAGCAATCTTGTTGCTACAGAGGGAGATGAGAAGTTTGAATAAATGTGATAAGGTGCTCTGTGGCCTTGGTCCTCTGTTCCTTCAGGGAGCCGAGAAGGCTACAGGTTGGTACCACTGTCATCAGCTCAGCATGTAGCATGTGCCAGGCAGTGTGCTAGACCAAGCCTCACAGCCACCCCATAGAGGGAGGGATTCTTGCCACTTCCCACCCCCATGCCCCATTTTGCAAGTGAAAACACTGAGGCTGACAGAGCGGAGTGCCTTCCGCAGGGTTACATGGCGAGTAAGTGGTGGAACTGGGAGTGCTGTGCCCATCACTGGCTGAGCTCCAAAACCCTGATTGCCTGCCTGCCCGCCCTACCTCATACGAGGCCCACCTTCCCTCCCTGTGTGGCCCTCTGTCATTTGGCACTCAGCAGCGTAGATGGACACTCTCCTCGCTAAAGTCATGTCTTGGCTCTCTGTGCTGAGGACAGAGCCTGGGATGTGTTCATCTTTATCTTCTTTGCAGCCCAACATGGGAGAGGGCAGGAGGCCTGGGGTGAAGAGGGAGGAAGACAAACACTTCCAAGTACCCTGGTCCTCCTTCCATCCCTTTCCTGCCCCCAGGGGACGGCTGCTCTACTGTCCTAACCTTGCCTCGCCCCTGTGCGCGCGCGCACACACACGTGCACGCGTGTGCTTGCACATTCCTCTCAAGCTCTTCTTGGGGAGGAGTAGCTGGCGGTGAGGAAGGAGGGGCGTGGTTCAGATTTCACTGTTCCCTCAGAGCTGTCTCCTGCTCCATTCTCTTCTCTTGCTCTTCCTTGGCCTCTGAGGGGCCTCACAATGAGAAAGGCAGACCAGTGTAGTAGAAAGGAGCCCGGCAGCTGACTCATTTACCCTCTCAGCCTCATTCTCTTCATCTGGAAAATAAGCAGGTTGGACTAGGCAATTGGCAAAGCCTCTTCTATGGTGTTAATAATACCTGGTATTTGTCTGCTGGGTTCCAAAGGGCTTAATCATCCCAACGTCACTGTGAGGATCGGCCTCATGTTACAAATGGGCAGACTGAGGCTCACACTCAGAGGGTTGAAGTGACCTGCACAGATCCCGGGGCTAGTAAGTGGCAGAGCTGATAATTTGAGCCCAGGTCTTTCTGTTTAAAGCTCAGGCTTTGCCCCTGCCTGTGGCTGCAGGCTGCCTCTCAGGCCACTCCAAGGAAAGCCGCACTCTGCCATGACCCATTAGGCCCCACGTGGTTGGTTCCTGGTTACCCCTCTGACCTCGCCTCTCTCCGCTCTTCCCCTGCTCACTGCACCCCAGCCACTCCATCTTCTTCCCTGTTTTTCCAACTGGCCAGGCGCTTTCCCATCTCACAGCCTTTGCACTTGCCATCCCCTCTGCATGAAATTGCCCTTCTCCCGGTTTTCATGATGTGCATCAGGGCTCAAGGCCCTCAAGGCCACTGCATAGGGCAGAGGGAGGAGAAGAGTAGAGAGCATATGCTGACTGTGTTGGTTTTTTTCCTCTGTTTCCCTTTCAGATCTGATGGTGAGAATTCCAGAACAGTCAGGTCAGTACCTCCTTTCTTTAATAGTAGTTGGGAGACGGGGTAGGGCCTGGGGTGGGGGCCTCTGGTTTGTCACTTTGGGATCCATGGGCAGGGGTAGGGGCCAACTCAGGGGTTTTTCCCTGTTGGTATTAGGAGTGGGTAAGGAGTGGGGTGGGAGGGTGGGGGATGTGGCAGGTATGTGGGAGGGTTGAAGACTGTTCTTAGTCTTTCTGGCCCTAGCTGACTTGGGGGCTTGGCCAAATACCACAGGGGTTCATAGGAGCTGCCCAGATGTGAAAGCCGATCTCTAGAGAGGTCAGCTCTGGACCCGGGACCTTTTCCATCTTCTCCTCCCAGAAGAGGGTATAATAGATGCTGGGCTTCTCTGGCCTAGCAGTCACATTCCATCCTGAGCCATGCCAGCCCTGAGTAGTGGGATTTGGATGGACTTTGAGTGCAACACATTCTAGACATTAGAAATATACGTTAGAATGAAAGTAAGATTTTTTTTTGCGTGCTTGGTAAAAAAGTTTACAAGTTTCAGTCAGTTTTAAAGGCATGATCCATCTGCCGCTTGGGGAGGCAGGAGTAAAACTAGAGTAGAGACAAGGGCTCTTTGTGCATTTTCAATGCCTAACCCCATCAAAAGCTTCATGAAGGCAGCAATGTCAAGTGTAGGGATTGGATGGGAATGATGGGGGTGGTCAGGATAGGGCCCAGTCAGCCTTATCGTCCAGGCTGGGGCTGTGGGATGGGCCTCTGAGATGAGATGGGCCCAGGCAGCAGAGGCACAGATGGGTACAGTCTGTCCCAGCCAGGACTGCCACTAGCATACATGGCGCCTTTGTGAAAGATAGAATAAGATGCCCTTTTCAAGCACTCTCCCTTTGAGTGGCTCAATTAGAAAAAATGCTTCCTTTCCTCTGGGCTACTGCGGCCTTTCACCAGGGTTGCTGGTGTGGTGAGCATAGCATACGTTGGGTATCAGCCCCTGTTCGTGCCTTCTCGGCTGTGACCCCTTGTGCAGGGCACAGCTTGCCCAAACATGCAGTAGCCCTGGTCTTGTCATCCAGGCCGTGGATATAGGCTGCAGGCAGAGGATGCCAGCATACAGACTAAAGTGTCTAATGAGACACACTCTGTCCTAGCATCCCAGGCAGGCGGTCTGACATGAACACACTGATGCCCAGAGCCAAGGTTGCGGCTGTGGGATGGACGCACGCTGAGGCCAGCATTCAAGCAGGGGGAATGTGATGGACACAGTCAGTCCTAGTGTCCAGGCAAGGGGATGTGATGAGAAATAATTAGTCCCAGCATGCAGCCAAGGAGCATGTCACAGGCACAGCTTGTCCTAGCACTTACGAAGCCACCCATCTAACAAAGAACATGAATCTCACTGTCCCACTGTGGGTTTAGAGAAAGGCAAGCTGGGCTGACCCCAAGCACGGGGCTCCTCCAGGCATCCCTGCTATTGTGCCCGCTAGTTGCTGAGGAGCAAGATGGAAGGTGTCTCTAATTCTCAGCCCTTCCCTGCAGGGGAGTTCCTAGGAGCTCAGGGAATTTAAGAATGATCATAATCATAAGTCATATGATGACATACATTGGGCCTTTACAACTTCGAGAAGTTTTCAGGGACTTTCTTTTGTTTGATCCTCCCGGTGACACCGTAGGTGGAACCTGGGCCAGCTTTGTCATCGTTGTTTTACAGTTGAGGAAACTGAGGCTTGGGGTAGTTAGGGGTTTTGCCTACAGCCAGGCAACTAATATATGGCAGAGCCAAGATTCAAACCCAGGTCTGCCTGGCACCAAGCCCAGAGCCCTGCCCACACCGTCACCGTGGGAGCTCTCGACAGCCTGGCAGATAATAATAATCATCCTCATCCTCATCCTAATATTAGAAATTATAGCAATCATCTTGGTTCCTACTAAGAACTCTGAATATGATCTTATTTAATGCTCACAACAGCCTTATTAGGCAGGGATTACGATCCCTGATTTACAGCTGAGGAAAATGAGATTCCGACAGTGTCAGTGCCTTGGGCTGTCTGGTTCCAAAGCCAGCGTTTGTTTTACTCAGACATGTTTCCTGCCATCCATCCTGGGCCCACAGTCAAAGAGGCTATAGGGGCCCTGAGGACTCAGCAGTCAGGGAAGCGAGGGACAAACTCAGGCTGTGGGAATGGCCTAAAGCATGGCGTGTGTGGAGCAACATCTTTCCAACGTGGTGGGAAGACCCTTTAACATGGAACCAGGGCTGGGTGGGGCCCTCTGAGGATGCTTTTGGGACCGCTTGTAGATTCTTGAGTTCACTCCAGTTAGGGGTCAGAGAGAGCTTCCTAGAGCAGGCAGTGTGCGAGCAGGGCTATAGAGAGCTGCCCTGCAGACTTTGCATGAAGAAGGAAAGTATTGTGGGAGGTGGAGTCAGCATGTGGAGAAAAGCGAGGGGTGAATTTAGAGACAGAGAGCAATTGGTGGGGCCAAAACAGATCTGCGCAGGAAAAGAGCAACTGTTACAGTTCAGAACACTGGTTGGGGCTGGGTCACAGCTACCTTCTGTCATCAGTGGGGAGCGGGGGAAAGCTGGAAGAGAGAGGCTAGGCTCTGTAGCATAGAAAGGGCAGAAATTTTGGATCCAGGCAAAGGGCTTCATTTTTGCCTAAGTTGCTTTCTAGTTATGTGACTGGACAAATTTGACCTTTGGAACCCCAGTTTCTTCATCTAATAAATGTTATGTGTGCGTATGTGTTTGTGGAGAAGGAAGGGCTAGGAGGGTAGAAGAAACAGTGGGGAGAAGGGTTAGGACTGGGCTCTTTTGGAAACTGAATAGCACGGAGTGAGCGGAGTAGGTAGATTGCAAACCTCCCATGGCAGGGCCCAGGCCTGAGGGCTTCTAAGTATGGGGTATCAGAGGAAGTGTGGAATCTAATTAGAGCTGAACAGCTGGTGATGGGGGAGGGCTGTGGGCAGAGGAAGGTGCCTGGACTTCCTGTAGATCCGTGAGAAGTTGTCACAGATCTAACCTAAAGGTACCTTAAGCCAAGGTCCAGAGAGCCATGGCTCAAGGTCACAAAGCTAGCTAGTAACAGAGCCTGCTTCCTAGCTGTGTGCTCTTTGCAAAGTCACTTAACTTCTCTGGTCCTTAGTTCCACATTGGGGAAATAGAAACAATAATTTCGACTTCTCTGGGTTGATAAGAGAACTTAAAGTAAAGCAATGCTTAGCATAAAATAGGCGGCTCAACAAATTGTAGTGCCCTCCACTCGCCCCTAACCCAAGCCATTGTCATATACTGTGTAATCAAACTGGAAAAATGTGGAGAAGTGTAGAACTTGAAAACAGAGTGGGGCAGGAGGGACCTGCTGGAGCCCAGGCCTAGAGGTGCTGCCACAGTGAAGGTCAGGCTGGAAGGGGGGGTGCTCTGGGGACGAGGCTGGGGTTGCTAGGCAAGCAAGGGTGAGAGGGTGAGAGCCGGAGGAGGTGGCCTGTTGCTAGGGAAGGAGAGAGAAGGTGGGGGAGCCGTTGACACTCAGTAGAGCCAGGGACGTCCCCATGGCAACCTGAGCCGCTGCAGTCAGGAGGAGAAGTGGGAGGAGGAGCCACTGCTGGCTCTGTTCCCAGAGGAGGCCTCCCACTCTGGGCCTCAGTGCCCCCATCTGTCCGACAGGAGTTTGGATTAGATAATCTCTAAGATCCCTCCTTATTTTGACCTCCTGGCAATCTGGGATGGCTGAGACCTCACAAACCTTCTGTGGCTTCCCCATCCACATGTCCAAGACACCACCAGTCCCAAGAGCCACCCCAGCTGCATCCACCTCTTTCTCCCATGCCTCCTCTTGTTCATCTCAGCCCTCTGCGCACCCCGCCCAACTCTCTGTTCCTACCACTTCCTTTGCCTGGAACTTTGCCGCTTATTTCCTGCTGAGTGCTCTCTGGCTCTGGGGGGTCCAACTCCAGTCCTGCCCACTCTGGAAGCCTGCCCTGGCTGCCCCACTCCACCCTGTTGGCTTTCTCTCTCCTGAGCTTCTCTGGCTCCAGAGGTTCAAGCTCCTCCTGCTGTCCCTTGGTAATCACTGCTGTAATTTATCAAGCCACTTCTAAGGGCTGGACTTCACACAGGACACCTCACTTCATCTTTACAGTGAATCTATGGTGTCATATCCTGAATCCCCATTTTACATATGAAACAGTACTTTTAGAGCTTATGTGACTTGTCTGAGGTCCCCCAGGTACAATGTGGTGGAGCCAGGTTTGGAACTTGGCCCTGTGTAATTGCTGTACCCCAGGCCTAAGGTGGGGTGTGATTCATCGTCCTAATCAGCAGCAGGAGCAGGACTTACTGAATGATGGTTAAAGCTGTTGTGTGCTGGGCACTTTACCTATATTCTTATTTAATCTTCACACTAATCCTATAGGGCATATGTTCTTGTCATTTTACAGATGAGAAAACTTAGACTTAGAGAGCTAAAATAATTTACCCCATGGCAGAATTAAGCTACGCCATCAGATTTGTGATCTGTTAGGCAACTATCCCATGGCTAACCCAGTTGTATTCCAGAAGCGCGTACAGAGCATTCCCTATGTAGCAGGCTTGTTTTGGGCCACCCGTGGGGCGACGGAAGCAGGCAGCGGGGGTCCCTGCCCGTGGGGGGCTCCCAGTCTGAAGTTGCTGCAGGCACAGATGAACAAGCCTGGGCAAGCCCCAATGGGAGTGTGGTAAGTAGGTAGACAGCCAGTGTGTAAGAACAGGAGCATAGAGGGGCAGAGTTGGGTTCTGACAGTGGGATGGAGGAGGAGGAAGGTGGGGGGGAATTGGGGTAATTTTCCCAAAGGAGGTACCTTTCCAGGAAGCTCAAGAGGGGCGAGAAGGGGTAAGAGGTTCTTCTTCTCCCCCCTTCCCCTCTGTGTTCTCCTGCCCCCGCTTGGCCCAGCCCCAGGAAGTGGGTGACCCCTAAGCTGGCTGAGTGCCTGGTTGGCACCAAAATAAACTTGCCTTCTCTCTCTTCCCCTCCCCTTGCCTCTGTCCCCTCTGTCCTGGCTTTAATTAGCAGCCCTGGGGATGAGTCACTTGGCAGCTGGGGAAGGGAGGCTGTGCAGAGCCCAGTCGAGCTTCGACTCCTGCCCTGAGCCTCACGGGCAGCACCACTGTCTTCATGCTTGTGGGTGTGCACTGCTGCATGTCGGCGGCTTCGTGTCAGCGCGGCTGTGAAGAGTGCAGGGCAACACTGCATGCTGACGTGTGTCCCTTCATACCAAGGGGTCTGCAACGGAGCATGTCTGGTTGTTGCCGCATTTGTTTCTGTGTGTCACTGAATGTCAGCGTGTGTGAGTGTGTGGCTGTAATGTGTGGCCGTGGTAGCAAGTGTCAGGAA
This sequence comes from Lepilemur ruficaudatus, assembly GCA_963574885.1. NCBI lineage: Eukaryota > Metazoa > Chordata > Mammalia > Primates > Lepilemuridae > Lepilemur > Lepilemur ruficaudatus. The sequence goes on along the minus strand of CAUYRT010082328.1, from coordinate 7,026 downwards.
ACGAGGGAGCTTTTGGGTGAACAAACACAAATGCCGTATAATTGCATTCACCCTGTCTACGTAACTGATCTTTATGCAATTTTGCTTATGCAAGCCCTGCACTTATATTCCCAATTTTCACTTGTCTTCGTCTGGGTACATTTTGTTGCAGGGAACAGAAGCCCACTCAAACTAGCTCAAGAATAAAGGGTGGAGTGGGGGGGACTATTGTGAGGCTACATCTCAACAGAATCTAAGAACAGTAAATGAAGTACGGCCAGGCCTCACACCAGCTGGAAGTGGGACCAGGAAGTCAGGGACCAAGATTACTTTCTCACTCTCTGCATCTCCTGGGCCCATGTCTCGTCTCTCTGTCCCCTCCCTCCTCGGCTTAGTGGTCCCTGTCATCTCTTTTTCACTGACTCCTCTCTCTGGACTGGCTTCCTCTGCTTGCACACAGGCTATTATGGCTGCCAACCCGGAAGCTATGTGACCTTCCAGCTATAGGGTCCTCCCCCTTCTGACTGCAGTGATTTCTGTCCAGCCCATGGCAACACAAGGCAGTAAGGCCCTGTAGGTGGGAGTCGATTCCCTTAGAAGTGGGTGAGGGTAGATAGGCAAAATGCTTGAACTTGGCATTTCTTCTACAACGAACACAGTTTTTATGTGTACACAAGTGAGGTCAGAGCCTGGGGGGGTTAGTCTACTCGGAGACCCACGATTGTAAGATTGCCTGTCCATCAAGGTTTAGCTCTGTAGTTGATAGCAAGATGACCTTTGCTCACTATGTTTTTGTGTCAAAACATGCTGTGTATCTAATAATGCCCCCTTATTTGATGCCAAAACAGCTTTTAAATGTACCTTGAATTCAAATGTACAGCACTGTTACCAGCTTGTGGTGATTTTCATAGCCTCAGAACAACTGGTATAATGCTACTTATGGTGCAGCTGCTACCAAGTTCTTGGTTGCTTCAGGAATTTTTATATTTTATTAGTTCAGTGACTGGATTTATAGTTATCTGTAGTATATAATTACAAGTACACATTATCAATATTATCAGCTTGACGCTTGAGCTTACTTTTCCATTAATACAAACCCTGCAGTTTTTACATTAATTACAGAGGGAATTAATGATCCCCTTAGACAAATTTTCACCTATGAGTAAAGAGTTTGGAACCAGCTGTGCCAGTAATGACTGTTCTCCAGACGCAGAGGCGATGCCCACAGCTCTGGCCTTGGTGCTGGCCTTGCATCCTCTGGCTGAGACTAGAGGCTTTCTACCACCTCCTCAGGGGCCTCCTGTTTCTGGCCCGGCACATAGTAGGTACTGCTGTTATTTTTTAAATTAAAAAATGGCAGTTTTATTATTACTGTTAAAGCCATCTTCCATATATAAATGGTAAGCCTAAGTGGGAGAGATTATCCCACGCTCGGGGCAGTCTCCTTCAACTCCTCCCTTTATTTTTTTTGCTGCTCTGAATACTAATAATTGCTTCAATTCAGAAAATGTCTACTGTATATCAGGTACTGCTATCTAGCAATTGACACGCATTATCTTTAATCCTTGTGGCTACCCTGCCAAGATGGGGTGATTTACAGGTGGGGAAACTGAAACCTAGAAAGGTAAAATGACTTGCCTAAAGTCATCCATCCATCCATTCATTCATTTATTCTTTCACTCCGGGACAATTTATTGAATGGCTACAATGTGCCAGATGCTGCTAAATGCATTTGATACGGTAGTGAATAATGGAGTGATGGGCCTTGCTCTGATGAAGCCCGCTGTCTTGCTGGGCAACAAACAAGGAAACAGACAATTACAGACAATTATAGGGGAAGTGTAGAGTGCTCTGGGAGCATGGCGGAAGTATACCTAACCCAGCCTTGAGGGTCAGGGAAGCTTCTCCAAGCTGACATCTAAGCTGAGACTTGGAAGACGAGTAGAAGTTAGCCAGGGGAGGGGTGGGGTGAGGCGAGGTGAAGTGGAGAGTGTTGCAGGCCAGAGCTGTGGGAGGGGTGTTTGGCACCTGAATTTGTGAAGAACTAAAGCTGAATCTTCAGTGACATGGGGCTGTCGTGAGAAATGGCCTGGTTTGGGAAAGGGACAGAAGGTATATTGGGGGGCTGCAATTGGGGAACTGCAGGACCTAGCAACAGTTTCCATGCTTTCTGGGCTCCATTTGTGTGCCTGGCCCCAGAGTGCCTCCTGGGTTGGCCTGGTGCAGGATTCTAATGGTCACAGTGCCCTCTAGTGTCCACAGGCCCATCTTGCAGCCTCCGCTTCTGTGTGCATTGTCTCCCACACACATATGTGACCAGGTGCCCTGTGCTGGGTGCTGGGGACACTGGGATGAGCAAGACTTGGCTCCCTGCCTCACTTGGCTGCCGTCCGAGAAGGCAACAGGCATCTGAAAAGACAGTGCCGAGAGAATCTGGCTGAGAGAAGAGAGGGTGGAAGGACACAAAGGAGGTGATCCTACCTGCCTGTATGGGGTCGGGGCAGGTTCCCAGAGGGCACAACGTCTAGCTGACTTTTGAAGAACAAAAGGGAGCTAGTCCAATGGGGAGGTGGCAGTGGAGACGCAGAAGGACAGCACAGGTGAAGGCGAGGCATGGGGCGGCAGAGCATAGCCAAGAATTGCAAGGGCTTCTGTCTGGGTGGGGCACAGGTTGAAGATGGGGAAAGACTAAGACTAGCTGGAGGTAGGGGGTAGGGGTTAGCTCATAGAAGGTTCTGGGATGGCAGCCACTAGCTCATCATAGGAACTTAGTGAATGGAATCATATAAGATTCCCTGCCCTTTTGGGATCACAAACCCATTTGCAGATCTGATGAAAGCTAGAGATGCCCTCCTCAGAAATTAGTATTTTTCATACAACTTCAGTAGCTTCAGAGCTACTCCCCCCACCCACCCCCGCCATGCCTGTCCACAAACCATAGGCTTCCAAATTGCTCTCCGTACAAATATGGAAACCCTTATTGCGGCCTCCAAGGCTCCGCGTGGTTAGGCCCCTGCCAACATCTACAGTCTCACCTCTCTCCCCTGTGCTTTTCCCACTCCGCCACGTTGGCCTCTTTGCACTTGCTGGAAATACCACCTCGGGTCCTTTGCCCAGGCTGTCTCCTCCGCCTGGGACACTCTCCCCTGGCTGCCTCCACTTTTTGCTCAGTTTAATTCCATTAGTTGGTGAATGTCTCCTCTCACTTGGACATAAGCTCCATGAGAGCAGGACATTGTCTGCCCTTAGTCACTGCTGTACTCAGCACCTGGAGCGGCGCCTGGTCCACAGTATCTGTTGAATAAGTGAAAGAAGGAACTGCCAGTGCTCTGTGGCTGGGTCAAGCTCCTCGCCCTTACTTCCTTCTTCCCCTTGGTTATCGCCTGAGTCTACCCAACACACTCAAGTATGACTGAATTCCAAAAGCGGCCCTGGATTAAGGAATAATTTGCTAGAAGTCTTCCCCCCATCCCTGAAACAAACAGGCTTCCCACAGGTCTCCTCTGCCTCCCTGGGAGAAGGGTCAGACTCTCTCAGGCTCAAGCTGTGACTCTTCATCACGTGCACACTTTGTGTCACTGAATCCTTACAAGAACCTGTGAGGTAGGAACTGCCACCCCTCTTCTATAGATGAACAAACCGAGCCTCAGAGTGGTTTCCCAGCTAAAAAATAATAGAGCTGGGACTTGTACTCAGCTCAACCGGGCACCAAGGTGTAGGTTGTTTTCGCCTCACCAGAGAGAGGAAACAGCTTGCCTAAGGTCACACAAGATCAGCCTCAGAGCCAGGACTAAAATGTCTGTCTCTCAACTCCTGCCAGGCCAAGAGAAAGGTGTGGACCAGGGCTGCAGCTTTTAGGGTGATGACTACAAATGGGCACAAGGTGAAGCTGCTGTAGGAACTAGGAGAGTTGTTTAAGGAGAGTTAAAAAAAAAAAAAAGCAGGGACTGCGGCCAGAAGCCCTGAGGGCCAGGGCTTTAGGGGGTGGGCAGAGGGAGAGGAGGCCACAAAGGGCCCACAGATGCCAACCTTGCGGTGGTCCGGAGGGCCTCTCTCCCTCCGCAGCTTTGGCTATCTTGAGAGGAACCAGCTGCCCCGGCAGGGAGGCAGGAAGGCTGGCCTGTTGCCTGTCAGCTCCTATTCCTTCTAGATCATTGGCCCCCTGGTCCCTCCCAGGGCCGCCTTCTGCTCAGAACAGCTAGGGGCTGGGCTCCGGGGCCTGTGAAAGTACAGGGGCACTCTGAGCTGGACCTGTGGTACATACACTTCAGGAGCCTAAAACTTCTCTCCTTTCTCCAGCCCCACCCACACGGAGGACAGAGAGATTACTGTAGGGGGTAGGCAGGGAGCCAGGCACCTGGAGTCTACTCTGACTTGCTGTGTGAACTTCAGTGAGACTCTTCTCCTCTCCAGGCCTCAATTTCCCCATCTGTAAGATCAGGCTGGGCAATTTCCTTGGAAGAACAGCCTCTTGATTGTGAGTGGCATTTCTTCTGATTTTTCCTTTTCTCTTCAGGGAACATTTTTCTTCGCCAGTCTAAAAAACAACACAGGAAAGAGAGCTTATTGCAGTGGGAAAGAATATTGGCCAGGGCCCCATCTTGATAGCCCAAAATGGGTGATTTGCATTTTAATGGATATGGAGTGTCCCAGAACAACTCCTAAACATAGTCTCTGTGCTGAAAATGAAGATGCTTGTGAAAAGCTTCTGTGGAAAGTTTTCTGTTTCCACAAGGCAGCAATGTGGCTGAGGGGACAGATTTCAGATTGGGGAATGGCTAAATCATGTCCTAACCTTGGGGATCTATGACTTACTAGTGGTATTACTTAACGTCTCTGCATCTCAGTTTTCTCTTCAGGAGAATAGGGCTAGATACACGAACTTGACACGGTGCCTGGGGAGGTTCCAGCAGAGGCGCGCACAGGGAGCCCAGCCTGGGGTTTGGTCCGGAGTGACTGACAGCTCTCAGCTCTCCAGGCCACTTCCTCTTATAAGGAGTTCCCAGCCCTCCTGGGGGAACAGGGGAAGGAGCAAAGTTTCCAGTTGCAGCCTGGCCTGCGGCCCAGCTGGCCTGGCCCCGCCTCCTTGGTTCCTCCTTCTAAGGAAGGGCTGGGGAGGAGGGGGTGGTGACACGGTGGAGGCACTGGCTGGGCCAGGGGGCCTGCCCTTGGGACAGGTCCAGACCTATGGAGCCCCCCGGGAGGAGCAGCAGGTAGGAACCAGGGCCCTGCAGCCTGGCCCCTTCTCTTCCTGCCCAGGCCTAGACCCAGTCCCTGGGCTGCTGATTCAGCAGCCTCCTGGCTTCCTGGTTCCTGGCTCCCTTCTTGAACTCTTGGAGGCCTTTGGCTTCGGGAAGGTAGCCGGCTCGAGTGGGCATCCGGGTGGCCTGCTCTGTAAGGCCCCTGGAGCCCTGAGTAGCACAGTCTGTGGCCTGTGAGGGCTGAGCTTGGCAGCTGCCCTGGTGTGCTAGCCTCGTGCTGTGCTGCAGGGCTCCAGGCTCATAGTCGCTGGGATTTTCTGACACCAGCATTCCAGCAGCCTAAGGATCTCTGAGTCTCAGATTCAATGAGATAATGAGTCAAGGGCTTGGGCTGGTGACTGGCACATAGATGGCACTTGAGAAACAATCACTCTGATGATGACGGTTATTCCAGAGCCTCTGATAAGAAGAGTGTCAGCTTCAAAGATTCTCTGCAAGATTCTAAGATTTGGGCATCCTCAAATTCGCAGCCTTTGAGAAACAGTCGCTCTGATGATGACGATTATTCTAGAGCCTCTGATAAGAAGAGTCTCAGATTCAAAGATTCTCTGTATGGTTCCAAGATTTGGCCATTCTCAAATTCGCAGCTGGCCTTGGCCTGCAGCCACATCTGGCTTTTCCTTGGGCTTTTGAATGGCCGGCCCCAACCACAACCTGCCTCCAGAGGCTTGTGGGGGAACAGGGCTGGCTGACCTGGAGGGGCCAGCTCCACTCCCAGCTTGTCCTGGCTCTGGCCAACTGGTGTGGCCCTGGCAGCTACACTGCGCTGTGTAGGGCAAGAACCAGGCCCTCAGCCTCACCACCCCGGTGTCCGTCCTCCTACTCCTTGCTGTTCTCTGGACTTTAATCGTGGGAAGCAGGAGGCGGAGGGACCTTTGGACCCTGCACTAAGGGTGGGGGCACAGCACCAGGGGTGGAGTGTTGCCCTGCCTTGGGGTGGGGGTAGGGGGGAAGGCACTGGCCTTGAAGCAAAAGACTCCTGCTTGGAACCACCCTGTCCTCTGCCTTGCCCAATCAGCCCTGAGTCCCATCCTGTCACCAAGACCACTGAGACCTTGTCAGCCTCCTCCGCCCTCACCCCTCCTCTGCTCTGGCACTTTCTGCCTCTCCCTGGCTTCTCTCTGTGTCTTTTGTCTCGCCCTTTCTCTGTCTTCCTCTTTCTCTGTCTTTCTTCTTTTCTGTCTCTTTTGGTTTCTCTCTGTCTCTCTGCCTCCCCTCCTTCAGTGTTCTACCCTCTACTGCCCAGCTGGGTTCTCCCTGCTCTTCGGGCCCAGAGCCTCTCCTCCCTCCTTCCTTCCCTTCCTTCCTATGAGGGGTCTTCTATAAGGGGAGCCCCCCAGACATCTTTTCCCCTTCTCTTTCATCCCCTTCCCTTCTCCCTACCCCTGTGGCGTCTGGTGTGAGGAGGGCTCCCTTCCCCCTTCCCTGCTGTGGTGTCCCAGCGTCTCCGTGGCCAGCCAGCTGAGGTCCCCACGGAGTCACCTGGAACACAGGAGGCCCAGCCCGGCTCTTTCGTCTCTACTGCCCCCTGTTGTCGTTGTGTTCTGTATGTGGTTCGAGTGCCGTCCTCTCTTTCTTGACTTTGTGGTTTTTTCTTTTTTTCTTCCTTCCTTCCTTCCTTCCTTCCTTCCTTCCGTCCTTCCTTCCGTCCTTCCTTCCTTCTTCCCCCCTCCGCCCTCCCTATTTTCCTCCCTCTCTCCTTTCCTCTTTTCCTCTCTCCCTCCTTATCTTCCCTCTCTCCCTCCCTGCCTCCCCCTGCCCCTCTTCCACTCCCGGTCCTCCATTC
>CAUYRT010082326.1:0-41376 GCA_963574885.1 Lepilemur ruficaudatus | reverse complement strand
GAGCTAGCTACAAGTAGAACTACCCTTTGATCCAGCAATCCCATTACTGAGCATCTACCCCAAAGAAGAAAAATACATTCTATAAAAAAGACATCTGCAGTAGAATGTTTGTAGCAGCACAAGTCACAATTGCAAAGATGTGGAAACAACCCAAGCGCCCATCAATACATGAGTGAATTGATAAAATGTGGTATATGTATACCATGGAGTTCTACTCAGCCACAAAAAACAATGGTGCTCTAGCACTTCTTGTATTATACTGTATAGAGCTGGAGCCCATTCTACTAAGTATCACAAGAATGGAAAAACAAGCACCACATGTACTCACCAGCAAATTGGTATTAACTGACTTAACCGATCAACACTTAGGTGCACATATAGTAGTATCATTCACTGGGTGTCTGGCAGATGGGAGGGTGAGGTGGGGATGGGTATATTCACACCTCATGGGTGCAGTGCGCACCGTCTGGGGGATGACTTGGATGGGGCAAAGGCAATATGCGTAAACTAAACATGTGTACTCCCGTAATACGCTGAAATAAAAAAATAATAAAAACATTCATTGTAGAGGAAAATATAAACTCAATAAATAACAATATAAAAGAAACCTCTTAGACCCACACATATTCATGAACCTATTGATACAACTTGCCCTGACCACAGATGTAAATCAATATCGCCAGCCCCAACGAAACCAGAACTGAGAGTCAGAAGCGGTTTCTCATCTGTCTTGGTCACTGCCTAGAAAGGCCATCTTCATCTACTCCCTGCCCCTCTCTGAGCCTAGTTTCCTCATCTGTAAAGCCATGGGGCTGGATGAAATGATCTTTAAGACGCCCAGACTAGGTCTGCGACCATGTTTTCATGGACTTTGTACTCCTCCGTAGCATTTATACCCATTGTGTGGAATGTTAACATCTCTTTTTCCTGCCGGCCCATGAGCTCCCTGAGGCCAGCACTGCCCGCCTCGGGCCCAATCCATGCCCTGTGCTGTCCTAGCGTGCCAGCATGCAGGAGCACTGCCCGTCCTCAGCCAGCCCCAGGCCCTTTGTCTGGGTTGGAGCCCCATGTGGACGGCAGCTGGCCTTAAGACATCTCGTCACATCAGGGCTTCTCTAAGGGTGCTTGCTCTCTGGAGGCCACTGTTTCCCTCCACCTTTCAGGTGGTCAGTTAGTGTCAAGTTGATTCACCCTTCCAGCTACCCTGGGAAAATCCCTCAGGTTTTCTAACAAGAAGAGGTCAGCGGTGGAGGTTTTGAAACTGTATATACATCTGCATCCAGACTATTCCACTGGTCCTCTGCTTTAGGGGCACAGGGAGGCCAAGGCATTCACAGGGGCAGCTAAGTGCCCTGTGAGACTTAGCAACAGCAGCGAGGTCCTTCATCCTGCTCTGGAGCCTCGGCCCCGCATCTCACTTTAAGATGCCAGGGCCTTCTCCCTCAAAGCCCATGATGGGCAAGGATGCTGGGTTCCTGGAGGCAGAAGGGTGCTTGGAATGACCTCTACCAGGGTGTCCTATCAGGGGATCCCAAAGCTACTCTTGGGGGCCAACAGCTCAGCATTTGCAGCATCTCCATCAACATTAAAACACTAGCCACTGGCCTAACAGGGTCACGTGGTGGTGTCCACGGAAGGAAAAAAACCTTCCTTTAACAGTGTTTAGTCCCAGAAAATGAAACGAAGGCGTTCCTATGCCTGTCATTCATTTCTAGGTCGATGGGGAATATCCCTGACAGAGCTGACAGTTGAAGACTCAGAATAACTGTGCTCCAGTTGTTCCCCTCCACTTCCTCTTCTCCCTCCATCCAATCCAGGCCTTGTCCTCAGCCCCGTGCTCAGCGCATTGCAGTCCCCAGTCTTGTGGGGCAGCATTGAATTTCTCGTCCTCCACCCTTAAGGCAACAGCATACTCCGGGTGACCTCTCTGCTCCCACACTATTGGCCCTTTCGGAGTTAGCACCTGGAAAATGCGCACACAAGGTCCAGTAACGAGATCAGTGGGCTCTTGTACAAGCACCTCACACCCTCTGAGCTCCTGCTGAGCCAGCCAGAACACGCAGGGACGACTCTGCTTCCATGGGCATTGTTAATGAAAGTTCCACTTGCTTAAGTTTGTGGAAAGTAGGGCATGATCTGTGCTTCATCCTGCAGTGCCCCTTGAGAGGCCTCCAAAAGACAACTGGCTGATCATCAACTACATGCAGCTCGCATCATGTGCACTGCCACGCTGGCTGCTCTCCTTCCAACTTGGCGGTCTAAGTATGGGATAAAATGGTCCCTTTGGAGGTGTTCGTCAGAAGTGACATGACTTAGTCTGGGGATCTGCAGACGGCATTAACTTCCAAGACATCGACAGAGGCACCTGATGATGTCAGCAATAGTACCCAGACCTTTCGGGGGTGGAAATGAATGGCTTTGCTCACACTCATGAAGCCACCACCGCAAGACGGGACCACTCTTGCAAGGGAGAAGTGGAGAGTGGACTGGATATAGTGACCATGGTACTACCCGGCAACAGAACGCCAGTGTTCAGACACATGGCCTCGAGCCAGGCAGGCCTCCTCCGCACCCTTCATTGGTTCCTGCTGCTGGGGTATGGTGTACAAACTCCCTTCCCAGGCTTCGTGGGCCTTTTGTGGTCTAAAGAGGTGAAGCAAACACTATTTTCCGAAATATGACATGACAGAGTGGAGAGGAAGAATGGAAAGGAATTCATCTTTCCTAGGAAAAGAAATTATTTGTACGCAGAGACCATCTAGTGGGTTCTCTACAGAATTAGTCTCCACTGCACTTGGAAAATCACTCTCTATTCCAGTTAGTCCTGCATTCTCTTTTCCCTCCAGCCTTCCTGCTTTCACTCCTTTTGCTTCCGTATCTGAAAGACTCTCCTATATTCCTTGCATCTCACCAAAACTTATCCACCCTTTAGATAGTGTATTAGTCTACTAGGGTTGCAATAACAAATTATCAAAAACCAGGTGTCTTAAAACAACAGAAATTTCTTCTCTCACAGTTCTGGAGGCCAGAGGTCCTTATTCAAGGTGACTGCTGGCCTCTGTCCCCTCCGAAGGCTCTAGAGGGGAATCTGTTCCTTCCTGCTTCTGGCCTCTGGTACCTTCAGGTCTTCCTTGGCTTGTGTCTACATCACTCCAATCTCTGCCTGTCCTCACATGACATTATCCTCTCTGTATCTTTTATAAGGACACTTGTCATTTAATTGAGGGCCCACCTGGATAACCCGGAATGACCTCATCTCAAGATCTGTAACTTCATTACATCCTCAAAGACCCTTTTTCCAAATAAGGTCTGGCCCTTAGGACATGGCCCTATCTTTTTACCATTCACCCACTGCAGGCAGAGATTCTTACTCCTCACACTGGGGATCAGCATCAGATCATCTGGGGATATTTTGAAACACTCCAGATGTCTGGGCCTCACTCCAGAAATTCGATTTCAAGTGACCCTAGGTGGGATCATAGAATAAGTATTTTTCTTTTTTTTAACTCTGCAGTTTCTATGTTGCAGCTAGGATGGTGGCGTGGAGGGTGGAGGGAGCCGCATCTTTAGGACGGTACTTCATCAAAGAAGACATAATAAATGACACCAGCTTTCACTGATCCCTTTCTCCTCCAGAATTCTTTTTTGCAACTTAGTCATGAATCAGACTGTCACCTACTGTTTTGTAAATGTTGCACAGAGTGTCAGAGATCTTAAAGATCAGTTAATTCAGTGGGGCTCCACCCTACCCAATCAATGCCCCATTCTTATAACAAATATTTAGAAACACCATCTTCACCACCTGAAATAAATTTCCTAGATATGTTAGACAACCCATATGCATAATTTAGCTCTAATTATAATAAAGGAGAAAAAAAAGAAACATAATTTTAATACAATTATATACCTTTCAGTATGCAAGTGCTCATGCATGACTGCACTGGAACATAAAGAAGCAGTCAGTGCTCACACCTGCTTACGATGGATGAGTGTAGGCTCAGCGGAAGACAAAGAGAAGCCAGTCTGTGTAAGAAGTACAAGGACACAAGCAAGCAGAGGGACATAGGAGGACAACAGAATAAAGCGGTGTTAGGATGAGAAATAACAAATCCACTTTCCTGGCTGTATATGATAACAGAAGGAAAGAAATAATCTTCACTGAGGCACAGATAACAAGCCAAACCAAATAACTAATGCAGATGCAGAGAAAACAGGGAGGAGCATTATTCCTGTGAAGGAGCTAAGCCTCGCGTGTAAGCGTAGTGTCATAATAATTTATTACGCCGTGACATGGGACAGGGTAGTGACGAAGTATCACGGAAAACATGTCTCTAATCTGGAAACCCCACCCACAGTGCTGAGGCTTACTTTCAGTCTCCATGATTTTAAAAAAAGCCTTGAAAATGATATCCTTTTAGTGGAGGCAGTGGAGAGAAGAGGGCAGATTGGAAAAAGCTGTTTGGTAGATCTTGAAGGAGATTATCAGAATAAGAGGAAAGAACGAAAGGCAACCCCAAAGTAAATAATTGTGACATCTAATTTTCATAAGAGACTTCTTATCATCGTACTACAAATACAAATACGTATGTATATAAACAAGAATATAAACTATTTTGAAAGCAGCTTTTATGAAGAAGTTCCTTGAGTGGTGATATTTCACATGCCTCTGCCAATTTAACAGTATTTAGTTCCATGTCTGTGAGACGAAGTCTCCAATCTCCTGTTACAAACTTGCGACTGGTTTCTTTGCTTTGCGGTAACTGCACATCGCACTGGCACCCTCTTCAGTTCAATGGAAGTTTGGAAATGCTCTAATCTAGGTAGAATACATGGAGTGAGGAAACTGTCTCGTCAGCTCAGGGCTCCGTCTTTATTTCATTAGGCTTCTCTTTCCAAAACAACCATTTCCTAAATTGCTGGGCTTTTGGCATATCTTCTTTGAAAGTTTGGGAAGCATTACTCCAGGGGACAGTACTGACCCATTGGGAATACTAACCAAACCCAACCCCATTCATTTTCCTAATGAGGAAACAGGCCCAAGAGTGTGGGCCAACTGTAAATTTTTCTTCCCTTCCTGTCACTACGTTCCTTCAAGACAAGGAAGGTATGAGATTTTTCCCTTGTATCTTCACACAGCTGCCAGACCGAGAAACACACACACAGAGCTGTGGCCCTGAAATGCCTGTCCCTTTCCAACCTGAAAACAAGTCACTTCTAATTACTCATCCATAGGAAGCACAAGCAACAGGCTCCCCGCAGTCACTTGGGACTGAGTTTCAACATCTTTGTTTTGTACAATTCACCATTTGCACCAGCTGCAGCTGAAGCCCACAGCATCTGAATGAAAAGCAACCGGCTCCCTCCCCACTCCCCTCTGCCCGTAGGCTGCTGTGGTTAACGTCACACTCAGAGAAAGAATAAGTAAAAAAGCAAAAGCCCCAGTTGTCCTAAGATAACCACAGAGATGACAGATGCTGCTGCATGCAAACTTGGGGGAGAAGAAAGATAAACAGCAACCATCAAAAGCCAAGAAAGCATGGTGACAGGAAGGCGCGGCCTGCACATCCCTCTGCTGGGGTGTGGTTTCAGAGGTCAGGTGGAGTGCCTGTGCCCTCCTGGTCCCGTCTTTCCCCTGCCCCTACACCCTCCCCACTTCACTGGCTGGTTTCAAAGTCCTTCACTGGGCAAGGGGATTTCGCCCGTCTAGTGGAACAGCCACTCCCAGGGTGCGTGCCCTGTGGCGGGCCGCCTGGCTTACAGGCTAAGCAAGTGGCCAGGAATGAGAAAGCTGAGGCAGGGACAGCAAAGGGAGAGGAGGTTTCATCAGCCCACTGTCAACCCTGGCGGGGCTCATCTCCAGAGAGTCGCGGCCGTTGTCACGCTCGCCCCGGGCTGTGGGCAGAAGGATGGCTCAATCCCTCAGCCCACGGCCTCCACTTCCGGGCCTGGCTTCCTTCCTTTGTGAAGCAGTGTAAGATGATGCAGACTTAAGACAGCTGGAAACCACCCACCTTGTTGTCCCATTGTGAATTCATCTCTTTTGCCACATTCGGGACCTGTCCCAACACATCCATGTCACCAGTACCACACCTGCCTGGTGGCACTGCAGCTTTCTGCTGCCCCGTTGGAGCTGGGCCCCCAGCACCAGGGTGTGGCTTGTTCACCTTATCACTCACAACTAACACAGTGCCTGGCATTCACAAGTTGCTCAGTAAATGTTTGGGGGCTGAAAGAGCAAAGGGAACAGCGGAGCCCATTCTACTCTATAAAACAGGAAAGGCCATCGAGGATGAGCCATCACCTCTGTTAGGAGAACAAAGGTGTTCTGCCGTCACCTTCTCTGGGCTAGGCAGCCACCTCACCCACCCATTTTCAGAGACGCATATCCTTGTCATGACCTTCACCCCCAGCGCATCACTAACAGCAAACTTAGGTGGTGAGAGATGAAACTGCAAACCACATCTGTTTTTAAAGACTTTGGAAGGAGCACGATATACTGGCTAAAATGTCAGGTTCTAGAGCCAGAAAAACCTGGGTTCAGATCCTAGTTCTGCCACATATGAGTTATGAATCTTGGTGAAGCTTCTTCCCTCCGTCACTGTTTCCTCAGCTATAAAATGGACACAGCAATACTTCTTCCCCTGGGGGTTCTGGTGGGATAACACATGTCACAGAACGACACTTCTGACTGTCTTTTCTTTCATTTCTATAGCTGATCTCCAAGTAGCTGCTCAGACAATGCTAGAGCAAGCAGAGAGCAGCGTTCCTTCCCTTCCACTTCTGAGATGGGAGAAAGGCCTGGGTAGCAAGGCAGAGGCTGCAAACCCGAGTGTCCAGGCAAGGAACAGGATGAGCAAGGGGTCGGGTGCAAATGAAGCAGAACGGCACCCACACAGAGACGTGCCCGCTCCCTTCTGCTGGAAAAAGACAGCCTCCTTGGCTTTCGCTTTTCACTTTGAAGAGACATGAGTACAGGAGTGATTTTCCCTTCCTCCTTAATAGCCTATAAGGAAAATAGCATAATTGTGACCAAAAATGGTGCTCAACACCCAGGCTTACTGGAAGAGAGTCAGTGCGAGGTGGTGGGGAAGGCATCAGATGGAAGAAGGTCGTCCTCCTTAGACACACAGCTGCCACTCAGTCCCACATACAGCAGTTAGAACCCAGTGCTTCCAGTCCTTCTGATAATTCAAAGATACTTCAGAATTTTTAAATGTTTTGACACATTCAGGGACACTACAAAATGGCAGGCTTACTCACGGCAGCATTTCTTGTAACAAACAGCAGTGACTGAAAACAACCTGTGATTGTTTAAATAAATAATGGTGCATTCACACCATGGGGTACTATGCCCCTGTGACGAAAAGAATGAGGAAGCGCTCAACATAATAATAGGGAAAGATCCGTGAGCACTGTGAAGGGGAGGGGCATGCTTGAAATGTATTTGGGGATGGGTATCAGGGGTCTCAATAGGGGGTAGGAAATCCTCTAAAACTGATTTATGTGAATAGCTGCACAACTTGGTAAATTTACTAATAACCATTTAATTGTACACTTAAAAGGAGGAAAGGCATGATATGTAAATTACACTTCAATAAAGAAAAAAAGAGTAAAGTAGGAAAAAAAAAAGAATAGGGAAAGATTGCCAAGATAAATGAAGTGAAAAAAGCAAGGTTTAAAAAAGTGTGAATAGTATTCTTATAATGAGGGATGGAAAGAAAGAAAGGGATGGAGACAGGATATATATTTGTATTGACTAGTATTTGCAAAAAGAAACACTGGAAAGATTATGTAGGAAACTAATAAAAGTGGTTATGGGGAGGGGCAGGGCAGGACAGATAGAGGCAGGGGTAAGATTTCAGCCATGTGAATGTATTGCTTATTCAAAAAACAATATAAAAACACTGCAAACTGCCCATAGGCCTCCAGAGGTTTGCAACCTCTGCAATAAGGTCTCTGAAACTGGAGAGGCAGAAAAGTTGGTAGGAAAGGGTTCAGGTTTTACTAGGTTTGGAGACAAGCAGGTTGTTTAATATCTGGTGTCTGGAACTCTCTCTGGATTGCCTGGCTATGAGCTAGTTGGGCCCAACAGCTCCCCCTCTCCCAAGGAAAAGGGATGCTACTCCCACCCATGCCCCTGTGGGAGAGGCTGCCCCAAAACTCAGCTTCCCCTGAAACTGAGGCCTTCAGGTGCTGGCAGATGGAATTTCCCTGCTTTCCTGGACCGTTAAGGCTGCTTGAAACCCAAATGGTCTGCTTGCTCCCCTCTGGCAAGGCTCTGCCCCACTCGTCCTATACAAAGGAGAGTGACAGGTGGGTGCGGTTCCTCCACTGGAGCACAGCATCGCGGTGTGTCCAGGGGGACCCCGGCTCAAGCACATTTCCCGTGAGAATGCCCGGAACAGGGGCCATGAGTGGCTGCTCACCCTTCTCCCCATCAATTCCAGGCAGCACCAAGGGATGCTGTTGGTATGCACCCCAGCCTGCGTCTGTTCCTAGTCTTGCATTGTGCATGAGCTCACTTACTGCTATGGGTTGAACTGTGATCTCCAAAACAGGATATATTCAAGTCCTACCCCTCAGTACCTCAGAACGTGACCTTATATGGAAACTGGGTTGCTGCTAATGTCATTAGTTAAGATGAGGTCAGACTGGAGTAGGGTGGGCCCCTAATCCTATACAAGCAATGTCCTTATAACATGGGAAAATTTGGAGACAGACACCAACACAAAGAATGCCACATGCTGATGAAGGCAGAGACTGGAGTTACACGGCTGGGAGCCAAGGAATACCAACGATGGCCAATAAATCCCCGGGAGCTAGGGAGGGGCAAAGAAGGGGCCTCCCGTATAATAGAGAGGGAACACGACCCTGCTGCCACATTGATTTCAGACCTCCCGCCTCCAGAACTGAGACAATCACATTTCCGTGGTTGTCTTGTGGTACTTTGTTACTACAGCCCAAGGAAACTAACATATACTTAGGAACCTCAAGCCAACTCAAGTGGCAAAAGTACCTGACACTGCTCCATCTCTGTAAGTGTCAACAGATACTGATGACAACTCTGCCCAAAGAAGTAAAAATTCTCAGATCTTGCCTCGGTCAAATCAACCAATAAACAATGATTGAGTACTGAGAAATAACATGTTCTATTACTTCCCTCAAGGAGTGGACAATTGGATTGAAGATTCAGCAAAAACACAAAAATATACATCACGATGGCCAATAAGTATCATCCCCCCATCTCCGCCAGTGGATGCCGCAGCAGTCACTCCTGGCTAAACCCCACTGTGCTGCCGGCCAGACTCAGCCTCCTCCTGCATCTTGTTTCACTGCTCCCGAGGTGTGTGTCTAGAAGGACTTGTTTCCAGTTCTTTAGGACATTCTTTAGGATGCCAGGCTATTAGACAATTCTAGAAACTGTCACCAATGTCCCTGGCCTGGAGCACGAGCTTCCTGCCCACTGTGGATGCCCACGGCTGGCATGATCTCTGCCTGCCACCCTCGCTGAAGTCTCCCCCATCTGCTCCTCATCAGCTGTCTGTCCCTCGTGAGAGAGGCAGACCTGGTGGATGGTACAGCTCTCAGTGAATTTGACAAGAAAAATCATGAGATCCAGGTGGTCTGAAAGTCCCTTTGGTGAGCTGACAGAGTTTTTAAGAAGGAGGGAGTAGAGGAAATCAGAGACCCTTAGCAGAGATGCTGCTTTCCTCCTCCTCACTGGGAACACCTGTTTATCTGGCCCAGCCTTCCTGCAGGCGCCCCCTCCCCATAGGCCCTGCACCTAGGAAGCTCTGATTCTTACTATAAGCAAGCCCTGTGTCCAGACACATCCCTGGGCAGAGGAGGCAGCGTACCTTGATTGACTCTTCCTGGAGCTCCCTCTGGATCCCAGGGCTCAGGGTCCCTCATGTACGAAGTGCCTGGTGGACACTCAGGCCAGGCTCACCGAGGAAGAGAGGCAGGTTGCCGCGGCCACACCCTTGACAAGCAGCCTGATGAGCTGGCTGTGGCTCTGTGCCAGCCTCCTGAAGGGCAGCTGTGGTCAAGGCATGACCTGTGGGTGGAACAGAGAGGAAAGTGTTCCTCACCTTGACTTCAAGCAATGCATTTACAGGTTCTCTGGGTCAGGTTTTGAGGCAGACTGTGCTGCTTGCCTAAGCAACATCCAGTTTTTCCTTCCTCCTCTCTAGCAGAATTCCAGTTTTATTCACCACTTGGAACAGTGACCTATCCCCAGCTCAGCAACCTCATCCTGTCAAAACAAATGTGGGCCTCCTTGCCAGTGGATAGGTTGGGGTGGGCTCTAGCCTACCTCTGGCTGTTGAGGCATCAGAGGAGGACCTGCTGGGGAGCTCCTGGAGGTGTGTTCCTGGCTCTTTTCCTCTGCTGGGTGTTGTGCTATCGAGTATGCTGCCGAGAACCTTGCAGCCAGGCTGTGACCATGAATAGGAAGCCTGAGAGCAGAGCAAAAAGAACGACCCTGGTTCCTTGAGGACGGCATTGACTGCTGGATTAGACAGTGGTCTAATAATAATAATTACACATCATTATATATGTAATAAATATCCTTATTTAAATCCATTGAATTGGGGTTTTTTTGCTACCCGCAGCTAAGATTATCCTAAGTGATGTGCACTCAGATGTTCTTGAGACCACAGGACCATGTTCCTAAATCACAATCCCACTATCCCGACTGCAACATTCCCAAACTTTCATGTCATGTATACACTCTCTTCTCCCTACCTTTTCTTGGTATGCAGTCCTGTCCCCAGACTGGACACATTTTACCATATTTTCAATAGATTCCTAAATTCTACAACTACACCAATTCTGTCATTTAATTAAGAAACATTTTTGACCCCCTCTGATGTACCAGACACTTTATTGGGCTCCAGGGAGTCAAAAATGAAAACAGTATGGAGGTTCCTCAAAAAATTAAAAATAAAACTACCCTACGATCCAGCAATTCCACTTCTGGGTATATATCAGAAGGAAATGGAATCAATAGCTTAAAGAGACGTCTGTACTACCGTGTTCACTGGAGCATTATTCACAATCACCAAGTCGTGAAAACAACCTAAGTGTCCACCAACAGATGAATAGAGAAATTGTAGTGTGTATGGGTGTGTGTGTGTGTGTGTGTCCATACACACAATGGAATATTATTCAGTCATAGAAAGAAGGAAATCCTGCCATTCCCAACAAAACATGGGTGAACCTGGAAGGTATTGTGCAAAGTGAAATAAGTCAGATAGAGAAAGACAACTACCACATGATCTCACTTCCTTGTGGAATCTAAAAAAGTTGAACTCATGAACATAGAGAGTAGGATGGTGGTAGTCAGGGGCTGGGGGGTGGGGAGATGGGGAGAGGTTACTCAAAGGGTAACATTTAGTTGCAGCTGTACAATGAAGTTCAGGGGATAAGTTCAGGGGATCTAATGTACAGCATGGTGACTGCAGTTAACAATACTGTGTTATATACTGAAATTGGCTAGAGTGTAGATCTTAAATGCTCTCAGCACAAGCACAAAAACGCTAACTAGGTGGGGTGATGGATGTGTCCGCTAACTTGACTGTGGTAATCATTTCACAGTACATATATGCATCAACTCATCATGTTGAACACCTTAAATTTATACAATTTTATTTTTCAATTACACCTCAATAATGCTGGAAGAAAATGAAGGCTTGAGGAGGGTGCAGGGTGAGCCCTCCTAGTAAACAGGTAAGTGTAACACAGAAGAAACAGCAGGGAACCAGGGCGGCTAGAACAACTCTAACGTGGAGGACAGTGGCAGGAGACAAGGTTGGGGAACAGGGCTTGATGGGCCAGGTTAGGGTTTGGGACTTTATCCCAACAAGTCACAGGAAATCACTGCAGTTAGAACTTAAGAGGTTGGGAGAGACATGATCTGATTTGCATTTTTAAAAAGATGACTTTGGCTACTTATGTGGAATAAATTTGGGGAAAGGTAGAGAGTGGATATATTGAGGCCAGTAGACATAGTCCAGATAAGAGATGGTGGTGTCTTGGACCAGGGTGGTAGTAGCAGAGGTAGGTACAGGTGAAGAAAATCCAGAGCTATTTAGAAGGTGGACCCAAGAGCACTGAGTGGTTAATTGGAGGTGGTGAGTGTGGGAAGGAGATGTCGAGGCCAGCATGGACTCTGTGGTCCCCTCCGCATCCATTCTTGGATATTCCCACAGGGCCACTTTGACAGAAGAACACATATCCCTTGAATTACAAGCGGACAAAGCCAAGTCCTACTGGCTTTCGTGGGCTCAAATCAGCAGCTAGAAGGCAAGTCTTATGAAGCCTTCCTTTCCTAAGGGGGCCTCTAATCCCTTAGAGATAAAATGATTACTTCTCAATAGGCCTCCTGAAAATATTCTCCATTTGCTTGGTCACCCTACTTCTGGTGTCATGTCCTGTGGGGGTGCCAAGCAGAACCCACTTTGGCTGGGCAAGCCACACTCTGAGTGGCTTCTCATCAGACACCCTGTGCACTCTTCAGGGCATTCATAAGGTGCATTCAGTGCAGTGTGGGCAATTCTAGGTTCCTGAATACCAAGCTCCATTTGATTACTTTTCCCTCTTTTCTTATAATTTTGTCAATTTTAAGTAAGTATACTAGATTTCTATTTCCAGCATTATGGCAGACTAATTGCCCAGACTGACTCTCCCAGTAAAGACTCCTGAAAATCTTACATAAAATATTAAAAAACATTTCTAAAAGCATTGATGATCTGACAAGAAAGGAAGGAATTCACTGGCTAGAGACTTCAGATAATGACTATCTAGATGCTGGCTATAGTAATGACTGTAATGTATTTAAAGAAATTAAAGACAAATGTGAAGATCTGTGCAGGAAACAAAAACTCGTGAGGAATAACCAGGAAGATTTGAAAAATTGATCAAAGAGAATTTTTAAAAATAAAAACATGTGGTTGGTCCGAGTGCAGTTGTCTTTACAACTAATTGATCACAACCAGTTACAGATTCCTTTGTTCCCTCTCTACTCCCCCACTGCTTCACCTGACGAGCATAATAAATAAATAAATAAATAAAAATAAAAAACATAAATAACTGAAATTACAAACTGTGGATAAACTTAAGAGCATATTAGATGTGGTTTGAGAAAGAAACAGTGAACTGGAAGTTAGGTCCAAAATAAATGAACCAAAATGCAGGGCAGAAAGACAAAGCCACAGAAACGTATGAAAGAGCTTGACATGAACACGAATATTTTCTGTTTGGAGTCCCAGAAGGAGAAGAGAGAGAGAATATTTAAATAGACAATAGCTAAGAATTTTCCAAAAGTGATGAAAAGTATCAAGACACATATTCAAAAATTCCAAGAATAAATAAAAAGGAATCTACTGGCAGACACAGCTCAGTGAGACCACAGAACACAGAGTGACAAAGAGAATGTCTCAGAAGCAGTGGGGCAGGGACAAATTGTCTTCAAGAGATTAAGTTAGGCAGCTTTCTTCTCATCAGCAACACACAAGACAGGAGACGGGAAAATACCTTCAACATGCTAAAGGCAGCTAGCTGTCATCTGAGAATGTTATACTTGAAAATATCCTTTAAGAATAAGAGAAATAAAGGCATTATTTGGGAAAAAAAAAAAACACAAAATCTTGAGAGTCTGCCACATGCCGATCCTAATTAAAGGAAACCTTTAAAAGACAAATTTCGAACAGGAATAGAGAGAATCTAGATGGAAGGTTTGAGATTAAAGAAGGAATCAAGAACAAAGAGACTGAAAATAAATGTTCTCAGTGTGTCGGGAAAACAGCACAGATTGGTAGTCAGAAATATTCTTATCTTGCTGCATCTCTTACTATCTGGGAAACCTGAGTCAAGTTCCTTAATCTCTCAATCTTGATTTTCTCATCTTAAAAATTCGCGTATAGTGCCGCTTACACAAGGTTTTGTGAGGAATAACTGAGCAAACTCATATACAGTCTCCCAGCATAGCTTCTGCATCTGGAAGGTGTAAAATAAATGTGAATTTCTTATTCCTTTGAAGGTTCATAAACAAACAAATAAGACATCGTTAGCAACAAAGAAGGACTCCACTGCATCAGGTCTAAGATAAAGTCCTGGGACTTTTTCACGTTGCATGAATCAGCGCCACAGAGCTGACATTTAGTGGTTATTTTCTTTTCATCTTTCCTTAGGCATTTTAAACAGGATATTTACGATTTCTTTATCTAAGAAACACTGTATGTGTACACACAAGTCCCAGGGATATAACTGGGACTCCAGTTTGACTCACAGGTTTAAAACGATTTGCGGCCAGTTTTATGGGGTCATAAAATGCGTGCTGGCCCATCTGCAGCGCAAAGCGGCCTGTGCTGCCCAGCTCCTTCCTGCAGCCTCGCCGGGCTCTCTGTGGCTGAGCAAAGCTAACCTAGTCTTCTTTAAAGTCTCCGCCCAATTTTCATGTGGCAACAACTTGGGGGGAACAGGCAGTCTTTCTTTCCTTGATGGCGTCGAGGGAATAAAAAGCACTAATCCTGAAGTTCTAGGACCTGGGATGGTGTCTTTTCTCTGCCAGTTACAACTTACATGTCCTCTGATATTATTTATGAGACAATAATTATATCATATTTGTAGAGCATTTTACAACTTACTAAGTGCCTACACAGTTATAATTTTATTTAATGTACATAATTGAGTATGTAATACTCAGTATTAATACCTTATTGTGTTGCTGTAAAGGTTTGAAAGCAGAGTCCAGGGCTGCCATGTAAACGGCAAACAGCTTCATCAACACGAGGGATTATCACCAGGGTCCTGTAACTTACCCTGTTATTAGGTGGGCTCTGCAGTCCAAGTACCTGGATTTGAAATCTGGTTCTCTACTTACCAGCTGTGTGACCTCAAGCAAGCTGCTTAGATACTATAAGCCTCAGTTTCTTCACCTCTGAGTTAAGGAAAATAATTGTACTAGCTCCTAGTGCAGGGCTTTGCATATGACAGGCGCTCAGTGAATGGGAGTTGGCATAAATCTACACCAACTTGAGTTGACAGGGGTCTGACCACACATATGTACTTGTGGACACTCGTCTTCCTCCTTCCTTTCTTCTCTGTGGTTGCCTCCACCCTCCACACCCTTGGGCAAATATTTACAAAGGGAGGACAGAAGCTCCAGATATCAGGACACACCATAGATTATTGCTTCTTGGAAATGACAAAGCCTCCTTTTACCACTCTGCAGGCTGTAACTCCCACTCTTTTTCAGGGGTGTTTCCATGCTGTTTTGGATGGAAACACAGCACAGGCTCCCAGGTCATTGGACCCCTTCCCACTTCCTTCTGAGAGTCTTGACTTGGCTGGCTGGAAAGTTCTGGCCTGTTGGGCAGTGGCTGAGCCTCAATCCCCTAACTGTACAGTGCAGTTTACACTACTAATAAAAGTCATGAGTCAACTATAGAGTTGATCTATAAATGAATCTGTCATAACAACCTAAGAAGAAAATGGCTAGTTTGGGCCAACCTGATCAATGGACAGAAACTACTTGGCTGCAAGTAATACAAGCAGCCCCCATTTAAGAGGCTTTATCTTCATGAAGGACTTTCACATGTCTACTGTTTAATTCCTTCTCTTTAACATCCCTAAGAGACACGAAGGGCAGCTCTTTTATAGAGGAGGCAACCAAAGCCCACAGAGAACAAGCGGTGAACTTGAGCCTAGAACATGCTCTTCCCGCCATGCACGTTATGAAGTTGCCTAGCGCAACTTCTCCACCTGAGCTTGCTTCTTGCTTCTGTGGACCAGGTATAAGAGAACAGCATCAAGACTCACATCACATTGGCATTTGCATTCAAAATGGGACAGGATAAGAGGACACAAGACACAACTTAGTCACTCAACTTGTGCCTTAGACCCAGGAGCACTCATTAGGCTCAGTCAGCCTGGAGTTCACAGGCTAACTGCACCAGCAGTGGAGTAGGCACATTTGTCCTCTGACAAGGGCAAGATAGCCAGCTGGGACAGTCAGCGTGCTGGTCAACATCTCTTCTAAAGCACCTCTAGGGTAGCCCAGCCCCAGAAACTGCATGGGCTACAGAGCCCTTGTGGTGCTTGGGTTGAACGCACACGGAGGCTGGGGCAGAGAGGGCAGGACCAACCACAGTTACCAGGCCAAGGACAGGGCCAAACTGTGAACTGCTGCCTTTGGCCCTATAACTACGGCTGAGAAGAAATCAGGCAGCAGGCATGAAAGAATTCAATGGCAGGCCTATTGTTAAAAGAGTTACCATCTGGGCTTCTCCTCCCATTCTGTTTTGATTGGCTTTTTCTGGTGGATGACTTTGTTGAGAAGAGACTGCGTCTCTTTGGGTGGTCACACTTGCTTCCGCCCTATAGCTCCACAGCACCTTCTGCATAGTTCTGAACACCTCCTCCATCCTAATGCAACATGGTCCACATCATACACACCCAAATCCAGGCCGATTCCAGAAACCTTCCAGAGCACATGCATAGCGCTGGACTCTACACAAGGATACCTCAGTCTAGGAAGGATCAGAGAATCCAGAATTGAATCCTGGCTTCCTGCCGGGAGAAGTCTCACATCCTCTTAGATTGTAAACTGTCAGTGAAGGCCAACTGGAGGAGGGCATGACCCTTAGAAATACAGGGCTAAGGCATATTTTATGGCCTGGGCAGAACTTCATTGGTTTGGTTTCCATGCAGAGTAGTCCTCAGACACTGTCTATTAAGATGGACTGAAGGATCCTCATGGAACATTCCTCCCAGGACTTCCTGTACCACCTACCTGTTGAATTCTACCTTCCTCAACTGAGATTCAGCTCAGTTCCCACCCTACTTAGTTAATCCCTCTCCAAAGCCCAGTTTCTTTCTAGAGCATAAACAGTCTGTTCCAGCCCCTTGGCAAAAGTCACATATGCTGTCTGGGTTGACCAGCTCTCTTTGCCTTGTGTGTGGTTGAAAGAAGTATTGTTTCCTTTGTTCTTCCTCCCAGTACAACGCACTGCACACGGTAGGTGCTCAATAAGTATCTATTGATCTGTTTTGTTTTTGTTTTCTTGGCATTAACATTCAGTAAAACCACATCAGTGTAACCCTCAAAGTGTCAGAAAATTCACATGTGGTATGTGTTATAAATTGATTGCTATTCAGTACAAATTAGAACTTTTCATTCCATTTCTGACTCCAGTAAATAGGGCTTGTGTGTTAAGAAAAAACACTTTTAGTTTGCAATGTGTGATTACATAATGGAGGCCTAGTAATTTTTCCTTTTCCATTAACACGTATGTTACTTTGCAGTTCCTTTTTGTGCATTTGTTTCTGATTCCAGCTGTGGTTCAATGTATTAAAACTTCATTCCTTACAAAGAACTTCTGTATTAGACTTTTTAACTGGCCTTTCCCACCCCTATATTTCTGGATGGCCTGTACCTCGGGCGGCTCACCTAGTGTGGAGCCGCGGGATTCCTGCTCCCATTTTCCAGATGTTAACACAGCTCTGTTATCAAGCGGACCTCACAATCCAAAAAGTCGGCCCTGTGCAGGGAGCCAGTCTGGTGCAGGGGGATCAGCAGCCTGGGTGAGGCACCTACAATACAGACGTCTATACCAGGACTAGACGTGTGAACCCATCAAGAGGGTCAAGTTGTCGAACCTCTCTGAGCCTCAGTTTCCTCATCTATAAAATGGGGGCACTAAGACCTAGATTACAAACAATGCCTGGCACATAGAAAGCACTCAATAAATTATCTTAATATTAAGCATGGGGCCATTGTGAAAGTCTGTTGGGTGCCTTGCTGCTTCGCCAGCTGACTTCATTCCCAGAGTTAAGCCACATCTACTGAAGTCAGAACCTTGAGCCCCAAGCAAAGCTAAACCCTAAAAATCTTGAGTACTGGCAGACATTGCAGGGGTGTGCAGTTCACCGCAAGGGTAATGACAAGCCATAGAAAATGTGCCAGAGGACACATCGCAGAAGATATAGATGGTGGAAGAAACAGGAAATGCATTCAGCAGAATCTGTAGCCAGAACAAGCATGGCCTAGGAACAAAGTGCCTATGCCCCGAGTAAATGCAGAATCAAGCTGCAGTGACATACCAAGAGGGAACAGAAAAGCAAAAGTGATCATGATCAAGAACAAGAACTGACATGGTGACCAAGTCCCTGCTGGCCAGAGAGGATACACCAACTCTCTGCAGAGGGACCCATGGTCAAAGCTAAACCCACACTTTTATAGTATGTGTGTAATTAGTTGAAAAGCTTAACTTAGCAGTTTGGTAAATTCCATTAGCAGTTTATCTATGGTATGTAATTAAGCTATTTTCAAACAAATCCTTTTTGGCTAAAGGCTTCAGTTAAAAATCCTAATGGAACTTGGTTCACACAGGACACAAATCCATGCAGATTCTAGAAACCTTCTAGAGTAGACACTGGTGTGCCCAGGCAGGTTAGCTGTGCTTGACTCTGCACAAAGACACCCCACCTGGATGGAGGGGGGGGAGGGTCCGGGAGTCCAGAATGGAAACCTGGCTCT
This sequence comes from Lepilemur ruficaudatus, assembly GCA_963574885.1. Taxonomy (NCBI): domain Eukaryota; kingdom Metazoa; phylum Chordata; class Mammalia; order Primates; family Lepilemuridae; genus Lepilemur; species Lepilemur ruficaudatus. The sequence continues at coordinate 22,835 of CAUYRT010082326.1, read as the reverse complement.
GAAATGACATGGCCTTGGGTCCGTTACTCACACCTGTGATGTTCGGTCTCCTTGTCTGGGAAGCGTGGGTGACAATAACTACCTTCTGAGACCTTGAAAGAAACACAGGAGACGCTGTACAAAGTGCTTTGCCCACAGGAGGGCAGTCTCACAGAGGCTCTTGAGTGAAGCAGAAAATTAAAAAGAACAGAAAGTAACCAGAAATGGTAGCAGAAAGGTCACCCACGTGGAGAGGACGTCAGAAGGCGAGGCCACTGTGTGGAGAGGGAAGCTGAGGCAGAGTTTATTGCTGTAGGACTTCCTGGAGCCAAGGTTAGAACCAAACCCTCTCAGTCTGAGAAGATGGGGAGATCCACAATGTGAATGTACTTCATGCCACTGAACTGTATGCTTAAAAATGGTTAAAACGGTAAATTTTACGTTACATATATTTTATCACAAAAAAATAAAAAAAACACAAAACCCCCTAAATCCAACTCTCAGCCCAATGGAGACACTAAAACAAAACTAACGTAAAGGGAGTTGGGCCGGCTCTCCCGCTGCGGGATGCGGCAGGCAAGGCCGTGTCCACGCACGCGGGTACCACCCCAAGGCCTCGTGGACACGATCTTTATCCAGGACGTCTATTCAACCCAAGTTCCCAGAGGACTGAAAACCAAAAAGCCACCCCAGGCCATGGCACCACGGAAAGACCCAGAGGTTCTTATGCTGAACAATTTTTCTTTCCTGCTGGTATCTCCCCGATAGTGATTTCTGACCAGAATTCAGAAGATGCCATCCACAGAAATGAAACTCTCAAGAACCCGCTCCCCTTCCCCACCCTTACCTGCACCATGTCCCCATCTGGGGACGGTGGTGCTGCTGCCTTGCGCAGAAAGCCCGTGCCTTGGAAAGAAGGCCTCTGAAGTTTCAGCACTGCTCAGGCGGTATTTCTATCAGCCTTGACAAACCATCTCCTCTTTCCCCACAGAAAAACAAAACCTGGCTGCAGACCAGGAGGAGTCTCTCTGGCCAGTGTCTCTAATCCCCTTCCCCCTGACCTCCTGACCTCATTCATGTCCCCAGCAGGGCATGCCAACCTGGCGCGGCCATGCTGAGGGGGCAGAGGGCTGTGCCTTGGGGACCCACTGCTGGGAATGCCCCTCCTGGGCCACACTTCCAGGTCCAGCTCCAATCCCACCTCCTCTGTGAAGCCACGAGAAACGTGCTTTACTCACTTTCCCGTAAACACTAACATCACTGGCTAGATTTTTAGATCACCCCCTGCTATGGGCTTAAATGTGTCACCCCCAAATTCATATGTTGAAGCCCTAACCCTCCTCAGTGTGACGGTATATGGAAGCAGGGCCTTTGAGATCAGATTTAGAGGAGGGTGTGAGGGTGGGGCCCTCGTGATGGGATTGAGAGCTTTGCTTGCACTCCCCCCTCCTCCTTTACTCCCCGCCACGTGAGGACAGCAAGACGGTGGCTGTCTTGCAAGCCCAGGAGAGAACCCTCCCAGCCAAACTGGTGCTGTGATCTTAGACTTCCAGCCCCAGAACCGTGAGGGATCACATCTATTGTTTAAGCCACACGTCAGTGACGTTCTGTTCTGGCAGCTGGAGCAGACCAAGGCAGCCCAAGGGCCTGTGCATGCCTGCCGCAGGGCCTCCGCTCTCTTCTTGAACCTGACCTCCTGCAGGACCGTCTGCTGCGGAGCAGGCACTCAGCAGCATTCGGTGAGAGATTCTGACCCTGCCTCCTGGGAAATTTCTGTCCAAGACGAGCACGCTGAGAAGGACCAAGGGGAGAGTACACCCTGACAACGGAACTCAACAGCAAGCTCTCAAAACAGGCGAACCCCCCACAACTGGTGGGTCACACAAGCCTTGACCGCGTGCCTTCCCACAGCCCGAGCTCACCTGCGAGGCACCAGCAGGGAACTCCTGTCTTCTCATTTCAATGAAGAGGAAAGAAACTCAGGTTTGAGGGCTAATCCTGAGGACACCTGCCTGCTTAGGGTCAGAACTAGGCCCTGAATAAGCGTTCAGAGGAGGCAGGCTGTGGGAGAGTTGAGGACACGGCCCTGGAGCCAGGCTGCCTGGGTTCAAATCCCAGCTTGGCCTCTTGTGAGCTGTATGACCTTGGGAAAGTCATTCAGCCTCGCGGGACCTTGGCTTCCTTGTCTGTCCATGGAGAGAATGAGGATACCGCTGCCTATCTCATTGGCCGTTGCAAGGATCGAATGAGCTCATTCCTGCCGAGCACTTGGCCATGCCTGGTGCATTTCTGTGCATCAAGCTTGAGGCGCAGGGGAAGAGGGCCGCTGGCATTTTGTGTTGGATCAAGGTGGGGCTGCAGGCAGTTGGTCTCGCTCCCACATTAGCACCCATCCAACCCTCCATCTCAGCGGGTGAGCGTGTATGGTTACATGGGGTAGACAAAGTGGCGAACCTCCCTCCACTTGCCGGAACTCCGGCCAGCTGCAAATCCCGGAGCTCAATGCTGAGCAATCTCTAAAGTAAATAAAGTGAAAGTAAACCAATAGCCCAGGTAATAGGAGATTTTCCTCTTGTCTGCACTGGTAATTGTGCCATTGCAGCCAACCTCCTACTTCCCCTGGTGCTGCTGTGAGTTAAAAAGGGAGTGAAGGGAGCTGCCTGGCAGAAACGCAAGTGCAGGTCCGGGAGGAGGGCAGCCACACCTGCTGGTCCCTGTGTGTCTTGGCGCACCTACAGTATGTGTGCTAAGTCTCACCCTTCTCATCTTTCCTCTAGCTAAGGCTGGAACGGCACAGAGTTCCACAGACCAGCGGTACACAGGAGCGCAAGGCTCGGTTCTGAGCCGATTCTGCCTCATTGCCTGACCTCCCTTGGGTGGGCACCATTTCCACCTTATTGCAAGTTTTCGGGCCCAGCCTCACATCTCTCCAGCCTCCAGGGAGGGCAGCTCTGTTATGTGGATAAGGGATCTTCCACACAGATGTGGTGGGGACAGAGGCCCTTGGGATATGAGCCACGTGGGATGCTGCCTGTTCCTACCTCCCTGCTCCTCCTAGAGATACCTGGAGCATCACCCAGAGTCAGGCTTCACCTGCCACTGAGCCTGCAGCCCCGTAAATGTCTTCCTGGGGCCAGCCCGACCCAAGGTGTGTCGATAAATAGGTAAGAGAAGAAAGTGTCCCGCTGGAATTTTAAGAAAGCTCGGTTTGGGAGCCGAAACACATTGACAAGGGCGGTGCACTGCCTCTCTCGCAGAAGAGAATTCTATACTCCTCAAGCCGCAAGAGGCCCCTGAGAGTACGGTGGCACCTTCTAGGGGCCCCAGGCAGATGAGTCCTTCAGGAACCCATTTCTAACACCGAACTTCAAGAGGTCTTCCTGTATCCAACCCAGCCCTCAGTGACCTAGTCTGAAAGGGCAGAGCAGTTACAAACCACGGATGGACTGGCATTCCAGACCTGGCACCAACTGCAACCATTCTGCACGAGGTGTGCTCTCGCAGGGGACAACCCTACTGGCAGCTTCCTGCCCATTGCCTCAGCCTCAGCTGCAGACTAATTTTATTTTCTGTTTTTTTTCTTTCTTTCTTCTTTTTTTTGCAGGCTTGTTTTCGTCGTCCAGATGAAGCCATGCAAAACTGCCCAGCTAGAGCAGCTGTGAAGGGGAAACAAAGACGTGAAGGTCACTATGCTGAGTCCTGCGTGGGGAAGGGAAATCTTCTCTGCGTTGCTGTTGCTGGCAGAAAGGCAGCCAGTGGGCACCAAGCTTTAGGTGCAGGCTGAGACAGCCACACCGCCTGGGCTCAGCCCTGCCTCTGCCACGTCCTGGCTGTGCGACTGTGGGCGTTACACTTCGCTCTCTCTTCCCCAGGTAATGTCTCTATAAAATTCAATGACAGTTCCTGCTCGATCGGGCCATGGCGAGGCTCACACAAGCAAATACCCGCAAGGCCCTAGACCATGCCGTACTTACTGAGCACTGGCTGTCATGAGGATGGCCAGATTGCCCAGGGCAGGCTGGCTGATGCCTGCTGTGCCACATCATCATCAACACCCCTCCTTCCACTCTCTGAAGGGTCCGGTTGGAAGATACGCTGTAATATAAGGCCGACTAGCTTTTGTCTCTCGGTGTCTACCTGGTGGTCTCCCTGCTTCAGGCTGCCTCCCTGAATGTTGGGGAGCCCAGGTCCCCAGAGTGTAGGTCCCCAGAGGTAGCCCTGCCCATACCACCGAGGTGTCCGTGCCATGAACTCAGTTTTTCCTCTCTCCCTCTTGCTCTTTGCTTCTCCTCCGTCCTCGTCTCCCATAGCCATCCCCTCCTTTCCATCTTCCCTGCCGCGCCTCAGGCTCTGCTAATGCGCTCAGTTCCTTTGGCTTCGCTGGGGGCTCCCTTAAACCCTGTCCTTGGGTGGGACACTTCCTAGCTCTCTATCTAAACTGTGCCTTATGAAACTTCTCTTAGAGAAAAGGAAACAATTTGAGAAGTCAAAGAAATGACCAACAGATGGATGAGTAGAAACAATGCACTGTTGTGTGTGTGTGTTGTGTCGTGTTGCTTAAAGGGGTATAAAGAGCATACCAGTTTGAGACAGTTTATCCAATGCCAGTACCTGTCTATAAAACTGTCCCCAGGGCTGTTTTATGGGACAGCCTGGAAGCTCCTCCCCAGGACAGCTGCCTCACTGGGTGTCAGTGCAGAAAGCAAAACCTGAGTCAGGAGCCCAAGAGCCTGGACCCATTTCTGCCACTCACTAGCAACTGAAAAAGGACCACAGTTTTCCAGAGACTCAGTTTCCCTATCTGCAAAATTGGGCAGACTTGTCCCTAGAACACCCTGCTTCTATGACATTGTAAGAGGCCCCAGACCTGCTCCTAAGATCTTGAATTCCGCGATATTCTGCGACCACACTTCTTAGCTCTTTTATGTGGGAAACATAGGAGGGAACCAGAGCCTGGGCAAATACGATAGATAACCTGAACTAATTCTCACCCAGGGTGTCATGGCAAATGCCTCTGTGCATCGCAAGTGAATACACATGGCTCTGTGTGGAAGAGAAGTAAGGGAGTGATGTGAACTCTGAGACTGACCCACCAGTCCCTGGGAGTCCCCACCAGACCTCCCTCAGCCCCACTTCCCCAGCTGCCTTGCCAGTCCCCAGGTCGCCTGCAGGCCAACCCTCCTTCCCCATGGCAGGCTCAGCAAACTGTTACGACATGGCGCCACAAGGCAGATGGGATGGCTACTGCAGCCCTGTCCCAGTGCTGTGGCCTGCCCTGTGTGGGCTCACCACAGGCTGGCGCATCTCCAATCACCTGCCAGTCAAGCACTGGGACCAAGTCTCCATCATCATGGTCTCCTCTGCTCTGGTCCCTGACATTTATTCAGTTACCAGATTGGATCCATTCCATGTTTCCCTGGGTTCAAATCCCTGTCCCACCACTTATTTGCTGTGCAACCTTGGACAGGTTGCTTACCCTCTCTGACTCTCAGTTTCCTCCTCTACAAAATGGGGACAGTAATAACAATCTCCTCATAAGGTTGTCAGGATGATTAAATGGGATCATATGTGAAAATCCACTACCACAGGCCCTGACACATAGCAGATAATATTTCCTTCACCCCATGCCTTTTAGCAACGTCTTCAGTAGTGCCTCTTCCTCTCCATTCGCACCAGCCCTGTTCAGCCCCACGTGGTCACCGCAGTTGTCTCCTTCCCAGGTTCTCCTCCTGATGCTTCCTCCACTGTAGCGCATCCTGTATGCTGCCGAGATGACAAGTTCTTCTGAGCCCAGCTCCAAAAACACCACTTCCCTTCTCAGAAACCATCAATATATCCCCAGGCCTAATACTACAGTTCAAGGTCCCTAGCCTGACACTCAAGGCCTTTGGCCATCTGATCCCAGCCAACACTCTCCATGGCGTCAACCACTGTGTTTGTCCTTGTTCCGCAGGCACATCCTACCCCCAGGACGTTGCTCAAGTGACCCTCTCCCTGAAATGCCCAGTCGCAGCCTCCTGCTGAGGGCCTGGCCTCAGTACCACGTCGAGGACGCCTCACTGATCCACTCCTTCCAGAAGTAACCTCCCTTCTCCACATTCGCTCTACACTCCTCACGGCATACTGCTGAGAGGTGATGGGACCTCAGAGGTCATCCATGAAGCCTCTCATTTATCATTAAAAATATGCATAAAGTAGCTCTTGTGGGTAAATACAACCTTATGAGGTCATGCATGTCAATTTCACCTGAAAAGGGGCATGAACCCTGGATGTTCCAACTAAAATTCCAATTCTATGAGGAGTAAGCTGCTCTGGTACATGCTGGTTTATTCCAGGGACAAGGAACTCACCACCTCATGAGTTAGTTCCTTCTTCCTGGTCTCTGGCCACCATGGGGACTCCCACTGACTGGGGCCTTTCTGCCCTCTGGAGTCACACAGGGCTACTTCCTTTGGGACTCCTGGTATCCTTGGCACAGCCAAACAGGGAAGGTTCCCAACAAGTACACTCCGTATAAGTGAACAGGCACACTGATTCGGAGGCCCTTCTCACACGCGAGGGTAGATGCACTGTGTCCTGGTGTGTGCATGTTCTCTCTCTCTGTCTCTCTCTCTCACATACATACACATGCACACACGCACACGCACACACACACCTGGGCAGAGCCAGCACACAGCTGCTGAGCCACCCAGCCAGACCACGGCACACGGGCCGCAGAGGAAGCCAAGCCCCAGTAGCCGCCCATTTCCTGACCTCCTTCCTTTGCGCAGGGAGGTTCTCTTTCTCTTTGTCTTTCTGACTGTCTTTCTCAGTTTTGGTTCCACACGGGCAAGAGTCACACACTGTCTTGGCACACGCGGCAAGGGTTCTAGCAGCACTGACCTGCCAGGCAGGAGTTTTCGTTTCTAGACCTGTGCCCTTCACCTCTCTGAGCCTGGGTTTCCTTATCTGTGAAATGAACGGGCTGGATGTGGCTAGAGGGTCCCTGAGGCCCCTTCCTGATCAAACCCCTAGGGCTTCTCAGACGCCCTCCAGTTCCTCGCAGGGTTCTGGGGTTAACCGAGCGAGGGCGCACAGGCCGGCCAGGCCTGGGGCCCCGGGGCCCCCAGCTCCCAGCCCGCTCTCCCTGGACCTCCCTGGGGGCGCACACATATGCTCACACTTCGCCGCGGCAGAAGCGGGCAGGAAGCGCCGGCCTCGGCCGCCGGGGCACCAGGGACTGGGGGCGCCCGCCGCAGCCTTCCTCCACTTTACCTTGGGGGTCGCCTTGCCTCGGACCGCTCTCGCCGCGCGCCCAGCTCTCGGCTGTCAGTCAGGCGGCCACCTGCCCCGCCGCCGCGCGCCTGCTCTCCCCGCCCAGCGACCTGCCGGCGGGTCCGGCCCACAGCGGCGCCCTCCGGGATCTGCCGGTACCGCCGCCCGGACGCGCGCGCCGCGTGGTGGGGTCCCAGGCGGCCGGACGCGACCGGAGACTGCCGGGGAGCCCTGCGGAGAGGGCGGGGCCGCCGCCGACTCAGCCTGCCTGACGGGTCAGGCTTCTCGCGCCCCTCTGTTCCCTGGTCGCCCTCGGCCCCTTGCCCGGATGCCCGAGTGTTTACAGGTTCCAGAGGCGGGGGCCAGGCGGGGGCCCTGCTGGCCCACTGGAGACAGAGGCCGTCTAGGGGTGCATCCCTGAAAACCAGGCAACAACCGGCTCCACTCAGCCTGTTATATCTGGGGGCAGAAACTAACGGGGATTTTGCTCTTGATATCTTTCTGACGTTCTTCTATATATTCTGCTGTAGGCACAAATGCTTGCATAATTTTTTAAAATCCAATACATATGTATTAATAAAGCACTAAATAAATCTTCAAAGGCCTCCCAAGGAGTTCAGGCCACAGAATAACCTCTCAGTCTCCCTGCACACTTGCTGGCCTTGCCCCTTCTCCCCTTAGAACACATGGCAGACACACCCCCGCTCTGCGCAAAGTGGCTGTTGCCAAACGCCCGCTGTTCTTTATGGCTGCTGGGAGCTCTGCTTTGCCTGGAACGTCTCTCCTCTTTCATTCTGCCTGTGGAAATTCTGCTCATACATCCAGGCCCCTCCGAAATGTCACCTTGGGAGCCTTCCCCAGACACTGCCCCATCAGAATGACCCAGTCCTTTCTCGGTGAGCACATCATCCTGTGTCAGCCCCCAGGGTCTGCAGGCTGGTGGCTTGCCCTTCTCTCAGCCCTGTGTGAAGAAAGGGGGCCCTTTCATTATCAGAATCAAGAAGTGGAAGGGACCTCAGAGATAATCTGATGTGAAGCCCACCCACCCCCAGTTTACAGAGGAGACAACTCAGGCCAGAGAGTTCAAGTCAGAGGCATTAGAGGTACCTACTGTTGTTATTGTTGTTAAATCAATGCACCCTTGCAGGTTTAGATCACCTGTCACTCCTACAGCAATTCCACATGCTGTTGCTCATTTGCCCCTTGCAGTCTCATGAGGATTAAGAAATTAGTGGCTAAGTGCACAGAGTCTGGAGGCCAAAGACCAGAGTTTGAATCTTGGTGCTCCAACTTGTCAGCTATAGCCTTGGCATTTTGCTGAACCTTTCTTCATTGGTAAAATGTGGAGAGTAACAGTTCCCGCATCATGGGGTTGTTCTAGGAATAGAAATAAGTGTGTATCTTTAAAGGGTTTATAACAGTAGTTGGTGCATTAAAAATGCCAATGTGTTTGCTCTTATTGATATTTTTGTTATTAATCATATCATTTCACAGGTGGGTAACTGAGGCTTGTTCAGGGAGTTGCTGCCGTAGAGGCTGGTTTTCCCATCAAATTCCATGCGGTCTTTGTCTCTGAACACCATTCTGCTTTCTATTTTGCGTCTCTGGCTCCAACTCCACCTATTTCACAGGGCGGAAAAACAGCTATCTTTAGCCCATCTCAGAACACCTAGACATTCGTGGTACAGACACTAACCAAATCTTCTGGCCTCCATGGTAGGCCCTGATTGGTTGGCATGTTCCTTTGCAGAACATCACACCTTGTGACTTCCTTCAGAACCACGGAACCATGACAAATAAGAGCTGAAAGGTCGGCTTGTGTACTTGCACCTCTCTGGCTCTCAACCCACAGCAGAGAAGAGACAGGTCGCAGATGATTCTTCCCATGTATGAATTTAGGAAACTGAGGCACAGTAGATATTCACTGATTGGCCCCAGGCTATGCAGCCAGCCTGGATCATAGGAAGGATAAAGACCCCTACTTCATCTTTCCTCAGCTACATGGTTTTCCTGATCCAGTGATGTAGGAGAAACTCAAACTCATTTATTTAATGAATATTTACTGAGTACCTATTAGGTGATGAATAAGATCTAGGCAAGGTTGACTTCACGGGCACGGGACCTGTGAAGTCACATGGACCCCACACTTTGAAGGGCTTCGTGCTTGGTTTAACGCACTACTGTCACCTTCTTGAAATCCTTAATAATTTCTGAACAGGGACCATGAGAATCGTATTTTACACTGAACTATGCGAATTATACAGGCGGTTCTGGACCTACGCTCTTCCCTAAGAGCTCTCAGTTCCGCAGGGAGTCAGCCAGGGAACTGATGATTACAGTGCAGTGTGATGGAGGCTGTGACAGAGGCAGGGAGGCCGTGGAGGATAGGACAGGACCTCGGCGAGTGTCAGCTCACTTGGCCATGTTCCCCTGGCATGCAGCCTACCCAGCTGCCAGGTCACTTGTCATGGTGTTCTTGCTGGGAGAGTGGCCTTGGTTTAGCACCAGGGCTTGCAGCCCTAAACAGCTGCTGCAAACTCTGTCATCCTGGCAGGCCACTGCTAGGTCTTGGCAATACCAGGAAACACGTGTTGTTGGAACCCTAACCCTTCCTCATGCCCCCCTCCCCATACGTCCCTGATCACTAGATTCCCCAAGGCCTCTGTTTCCCTCTGCCTGCCCAGACCCAGTTGACTCCAGGAAAAGGGAAGATAAAGTCACCCACACTGAAAAGCAAGTTGCAGACAAAATGTCATGAGCTATTCATCCAAAGTATACTGGGTTTTATTAGGGGTATTTTGGTATCCTCCTGGCCTATATGCCTGACATGTAATAGACATTCAAGTCATGATAGTTGAGTGAACATATGAAAGGTAAATCCATATGGCAAAGCCTGGAATTGGTCATTGGCCCAAGAACGGGCTATTTTTTGTCATGTTTTATTTTCATTTTTGTTTTGGAGGAGCTAGAAGCCCCAAAACAGTGGTTTGGGGGTGAATGGGGCTGAGGAAATGGAGGAGTAAGGAAGTATAGCTTTCAAGGAACCTGGCAGTGGAGGGGGATGCGTGAGGTCCAAAGGGGGGAGACTCAAAGCTGTGTGTAGACTGAGGTCAAGAATCTGACGACGAGAGAAAGGATGGAGACTGAGGAGGGTCAGTGGCCCCTCAAGTGGTGGCAGGGAGGACTGGAGAGCACAAGACTTAGGGAGACCCCTAAGTCTCAGAAGCGGGGAGGAGATGAAGATGGTACCGATGGGTAGCAAGGCACTGGGTGGAAAGTGGATGAAGCTCCCAGATGATGGTCCCTGTTTTCTCTATGACAGAGGAAAGCAGGTGATGCTGGAAGGTCTGGCAGGCCAGTGGGGTAGGTGACATTTAGACGCTCATGCTCCGAGTTGCTGCCTCCTCTGGGGCGGGAGCATGGTACCAAATGGGGGAGAGTAGCAAGGAGTAGGTAAGCTTGAAGGACACAGGGACATTTCCCAGGAGGCGTGCTGCCCTCTTCCAGAATCACTGTTATGGTTCATGGCCATCCTTCCTCCTGGCGTCTCTGAATTTCTTTGTTTTCTCTTGCTCACTTGCTGCTCTCAACCATAACTTAAACCCAGCTCCTATTACTTGGTCCTCTCAGAGGGACAGTGGAAACATCCACTGTTTCAGTACAGGAATTCCCTTGCTGCCCTTTCTTCCTTATTATGATTGGTGACAATTACATAGTTTCCAACAGGTGGAGGCAAAAAAAACAAACAGACCTTTCAATGTTGACTCTCCCGGGCTTCATGCAGAATGGCAGCATCTGCCCCACCTCCCAGACTCTGAGGTTTACCTGCAAAGGCCATATCAAACAGACACTGAGGGTTACAGGGCCGGCCAGCTCTGCAGAGCAAACTGCAGTGGGAAGTTGGCCCTGGATCCACATCTTCCGTCTTTTTCCCCTGTGAACATGTTGGAGATGGTTGGGAAGGAGACATTTTCTATGACATTACAGGAGCCAATTTAGGCTACATGCTCATAGCTGTTATTGAAAAATTAGGTTAGGATTTAGTGCCTCCTTGAGAATATTTATGAAAGTCATGTACTTTCTTTGTGGGATTCACAGACCCGGAGTCCTTCAGAAGCAGAATGAGTAAGATGTGGGCACTGACTTTCTACTCTCCACCCAGCAGCAAGAATGAACTTCCTCATTCAGGTGGATAACAGAGGTACAGAGATAGAAGAGAATTAGAAGCCACAGAGCCAATGCCATGTAACACAGATGGGGTAACTACGGCTTGGGTGACTTGCACAATAGGACACAAGCTTGTGGGTGACCCTCCAGGCTTGAGTGCAGGATTTCTTCCCCTCCACCACAGGCAGCCTTGACAGTGGGCCACTGTTTTGCTATCACAAATTTCTGAACCCCGTGTTTTATGATGCAGGGAAATAAAAGGCACTAAAAGGGTGACCACTGAAGAAGCCAAATCATTACTTCGGCTAAAAAAAAATGTAAAGGCCTTCCAATGCGTAATGAGTTGCCCAAAAAGTACAGAAAAACAGCGGAAGAGTTAGCTCCCTGGGCAATGATGAAATTAATGTTTCCTTTTTTTCGAGACAGAGTCTCACTCTGTTGCCTGGGCTAGAGTGCCATGGCATCAGCCTAGCTCACAGCAACCTCAAACTCCTGGGCTCAAGCGATCCTCCTACCTCAGCCTCCCGAGTAGCTGGGACTACAGGCATGTGCCACCACGCCTGGCTAATTTATATATATATGTGTTGTGTGTGTATATATATATATGTATGTATGTACATATATATACATATATATTTTAGTTGTCCAGCTGATTTCTTTCTATTTTTTTAGTAGAGACGGGGTCTCACTCTTGCTCAGGTTGGTCTTGAGCACCTGAGCTCAAACTATCCTCCCGCCTCAACCTCCCAGAGTGCTAGGCTTACAGGCATGAGCCACTGCACCCCACCGAAATTAATATTTCATATCTACTATTTTACAGTTTAGAAAGTGCTTAGAAAGGAAAGTACAGATCTTTTTCCCTCGTAATTTTGCTTTCTTATGTACTCACATGCATACACACAAAACCCAACGACAACATCCTGGCTATAAATGTAATAAATAAGAAATATAGGAAAGTAAAAAAGAGAGTGCTACAAGCCAAAGAATGTTCCAGGCCTAGAGTTTGGTGGCGCTAACCAGCTCCTGCAAGCAGTGAGGACCAAGGAAAACTGCTGGCAGTTGCATTATGGGAGGGCTCCCAGTGATCTAATTCTTCTGCCATCAGAACTTTGTCAGGGAACATTGCCATTTTTAGGAAAATGCTTTGTTTTGGTAAATCAATATTTCCAACCTCTTGCCTCATTAGGCAAGAGCCTCAAATAGGCTTTGTGGCAACATTTACTTTCTAGCAACAATGTCTTATTAACTTTTTTTTTCTGCCTGCAGGGCCCTCCGTGTCTTCTCTATTTGAAGTCTAGAGCCAGATCTAGATCTACTGCTACCTGCTGCAGAGAGACGCGTCTGGTGTCTCCCAGCTAGGAGGGGCCTCCCCTCCTCTTAATTCCCGACCACTTCTCTTGGAGACATGACCACAAGCTGCCATGTACCCGATCTATTTGTGGAGTTGACATTGTAGAGATCGAGAGGTAGAGACTAAATATTTAACTTTAAACAAACCAGCAAGTTTCTCCGTTCTTTGGCTTCCTTATCGGTAAAAGTATTAGTTAAGGACAGGACCTACCTGATAAGGTTGCTGTGCGAAGTAAAGGAAATGATTCAGGTAAAACCACTTAGTGCAGTGCCTGGGATGGAGTCAGAGCTCACAGTGTCAGGAGAGGAAAGAAGTAAGGGAGAGAGGGAGGAAGAGAGGGAAAGAGGGAAAATGAAAGCTAAGAGAAGAGAAAAAAGAAAGAAAAAGTAAACAATATCCTTCCCTTTCCACTGGAGTCAAAAATACCATTGCCTCTTCTTAGATGGAACACACACATACAACTTTCCTTGGAAACAAAATTTTATGTAAAAATGAGACCAAGATCATGGAAAGGGTGAGATTAATTAATTAATTTTTTAGATCCTCTGTGTAAAGTTATTATCTGAATTCTGAATTTTATTAGAAATTTAACATTTTCAAGATGGAAGGAAATGCAGAAATCAATGTGTCCAACTCTCATTTCTTTTCAGCTAAGGAAACTGACATCTGCAAAGAGTAAGAGCTAGTGAGTGGCTGAGTCCAGACGGGAAAGGTCCTCCCCTCCTGCACATCGTCCCCTCTCTGGGATTGGGAAAATGGCACAAAAACCTGATGCGCAGAGAGGAACTTCTGACATGGAAGTGTGACGAGGTCAATAAACTGTTTCCTCAAAAAGCCACTATGATGCTTGCTCAAAACTGTCAAAAACAGCCATTTTGTTTCTCTGGAAGTTGACTGAAGGCATGCAACAAGCTGAGAAGTGTTTGTTCACGAAAACTACTGAACTTAGAGTAAGATCAGCACGCAGCTGTGGCATTCTCGCCTGGAGCTGTTCCTACCCTCCTCCTCCAGCTCTGTTGTTTGATAGCTCTACGAGAGCAAGCCAGCCTGTAAAAACCAGCAGCTTTTTGTCACACCAGAGTGGTCACTTGATTTGGAACAGTATGAGTGTAAGCAGTAATCTCAGAGGCTAGTGGAACAGAGAGGGCCAGCAGGTCCTCTAGCATGAAACTGCACAGCAAGCAATGGATTGGTGGCTAGCTTGTTACTAGTTCCAGGAGGTGAAGCAGCCACAGGGAAACTGGCAAACTCTTCACATTATCAGGGTTTGGTCACATCCAAAGGGGTGACCATGGTTGCCCATGCTGCCCTCACATCCCTGGCCAATGGAGCATTTCTCCATGCACAGTGGAGATGCAAGGGCTCCGGGAAAATAGAGACCTGAGCAGACTTGGGGGTGAGGGAGGGAGCCTGCAATTTGGATGGGCTCCCCAGCTCACTCATGAATCCACCAGCAAAAAGTGGAAGTCTTCCTGGCTCTAGTATTTGAGCACAACCTCTGACCAATCTTTGGCTGAATACTAACCTAGGCAGACACAGGGGACTCCAGGAAGCCAGGTTTAAGAATAAGTAACAAGTAAAACAAAGCAGCAGAGACATTCACAGATACACGTTGCAGAGCAGGTAAACATCACAGATTTAGTCTAGACAAGTTATTAAGTGAACACATAAAACAACAACAACACTTAAAATCCATAGTTGCTACAATATACTATGTAAAATATCCAGTTTTCGACAAAGAAATTACAAAACAGGCAAAACAACAAGAAGGTGTGATCATATTCAGGAAAAAAAAAAGCAGTCAACAGAAACCGTCTCTGAGTGTACCTATGTTACTGGAGTCTCAGCACTTGTCTCCGAGGCCGCGTCAAAAGAACAAGGACGAGTGGTTTGAGAAGGAAAGAGAAGTTTATTACTTTGCAGGCAAAGGAGGAAAATGGTGGACTTTCTTGTCTCAAAATCCAAATTCCTGTCCATAAGCAGAAATACAGAGCTTTTAAGGGTGGGTTCTCAGCTTCTGGCAATTGCTGTTCAGCTACAGTTGATGATTCTGGTCATCCCATCTCCACTGAAGACAATCCCATGACCTCCACCCAGGACCTCCCTCTAGATCCAGCTGAGCCATCTCCTGTAGCACAAAGAAGAAAAGACATTCCCCTGCCTCTCCCAATTACGGGCCTGAGGCAAGGATGCAGGTTTTAGTTCTCAAAAAAGAGTGGAGGATGTTTTAAAGAGACAGAAAATACTTTTGCCTTTTTTTTCCAGGCCATTCCCTCTATTACATATTCTTCACTGTCAATATTTCCCTCCCACGTCTATGGGAGGAGGGGTGACTACTCTGTTACCCCCAGATGTTGGGTTTAACAAAGTCTTCAAAGCAGCTATTAGAAATATATTTGAGGAACTAAAGGAAACCAGGTTTAAAAACTTATGGAAAGCAAGACACTGATGAATTTAAAAACTCGATAAAAAGAAATCACACAAACCAATCAATTCTGAAACAATAGATGCCACAAGGCAGTAAAGTGACATATTCGAAGTGATGAAAAATATCTGTCAACAAAGGATTTATATACAGTAAAACTATCCTTCAAAAGTGAAGGCAAAGACAAGGTATTTCCAGATCACCAAAGACTGAGAGAATGTTTTGCCAGCAGATGCACCTCTCAAGAGATATTAAAGGGTATCCTTTACGCTGAAACAGAAGATATTTAAATCCACAGTAAGAAATGAAGCATTCTATAAAGGATAAATATGTGAGAAAATATAAAATTCTGTAAATATATTTTTCTCATTTCTTCTCTTAATTCCTTGAAAACACATAAAATTTTATATAGCAAAACTTAAAACACTGTATTGTTGGGTATATAACATATGTAGAAATTGATATGATAATAATGGAACAAAGAAGGGGAGAGGAAGGGAAGATATATTGCAGGGAATTTCTAGAATTAATTTAGTATTACTATGAATGAGCTTGCAGTAAGTTGAGATGCATATTGTAATAACTAGAACAGCCACTAAGAAAATAACTGAAAAACATAACAAAAAAAATCAATAGAGGAATTAAATGCTACACTAAAAATACTCATTTAACATAAAAAAATAGAAGTGGACTGGAGGGGGGAGGGGGGTAAGGGCAATGTACGTAACCTTAACATTTGTACCCCCATAATATGCTGAAATAAAAAAATAAATAAAAAAAATAGAAGCGGAGCAAAGAAATGAAAAAAGACATGAGAAAAATAGAAAATGAATAGCAAAATTGCAGATGTAAATTGAACCATAATAGTAATTACATAAAATATAAATGGACTAAATACTCCACTCAAAAGGCACATATTTTCAGACTGGATAAAAAATAACAAGACTAAACTTCCATATGCTTTTATATGCTGTCTATAGGAAACACAGCTCAGATTCAAATAAAGACATTAAAAGTAAAAGGATGGAGGACTTCCAGTTTTAGCTATGACAAGTGAAAAGCCTGGAAGTCATCGCTCCCATCTTTACAAGATAAAAGCTGACCACACTGAAAATAAATGACTTTTCTAAGACTTATCAGAAAATTGACATCACAGGGTAAAATACCAACTTGATATCTAGAGAGACAGGTGAATGTAAAAAAAATCACAGCCTAGATCAGCTCTTTTAGAGCAGAAGTTGCTGGAGGCTGTGGATTTGCTTGAGACTGAGAAACTCCCAGAGATGTAGTTTCAGCCACACATCCTCCCCAACCCCCTTGGATTTTACCTTCAGGAACCCCACCAGATTCTCAAGGTGAAGATCCAACAAAAAAATCCCTCATGCCTCAGGCAGAGGTGAGGGGGAAACTAACCATTTAAAAATATGCCAGAAACATCCTCCATAACAAAGGCCTGCTCTCCAAGGGAACCAACTTTACCAGAGCCTTGTCTACCTGAAGAAAGACAACTAACCAACTCTAGCATTCCTGTCTCACCTAAAGGAAGAAAAAAAGACTAACAAAAACTCTGAACATTACTACCCAGAGACTGAAGCCTACTATTATAAAAGACTGAGATTTAATCATAAGATTATAAATCACTTCACCTCATCAGTACCTTAGCACATCCACAGAACTCCAGTATGACAACAATTGATTGCAACTGAAAGAGCTGAAAAAACACAAACTCTACTTGAGAAGGGGTTCTTAGGGAAACCCAAAAACAACAGGAGAGGGAGGGAAAAAACAAGGATGCTAGAGGTAACTGAAGCCTCTGGCACCTACAGCTGTAATAAACATTAAACACAGCCCAGCTCCTAGCCAGATTAACATAAAACCTTGTACAAAAGGCCTATTTAATTCGGTTTCTACTACCTAATATACCATGCCTGCTTTCAACAAAAAATTACAAAGCTTGCTAAAAGGCAAGAAAAAACAGCCTGAAGAGACAAGTTTCAGAACCACACTCAGATATAACACAGATCTTGGAATTATCAGATAAGGAATTTAAAATAACTATGATTAATATGTTAAGGGCTATAATGGAAAAAGTAGACAACATTCAAGAACAGATGGATAATGTGGGCAGAGAGATGGAAATTCTAAAAATGAAAAGGAAATGCTAGTAAAAAATATAATGTAGCATAAATGAAGAATGTCTTTGATGGGCTCATCAATAGACTGGACGCAGCTGAGAAGAGAATCAGTGAGACTGAAGATATGACAGTAGAAACTGTCATGCCTTGCATGTTCCAAACTTGCATGTCCCAAACTGACATGCAAAGGGAAAAAAAAAGCAAAAGAAAAAGACTGAACAGAATATCCAAGAACGGTGGGACAAAAGGTAAAACATACACGTAATGGGAATACAAAAAGGAAAAGAAAGAGAGAAAGAAATGGAGGAAATTTGAGTAATAGTGGCTGTGAATTTTCCAAAATTAATGACAGACATCAAATTACAGGAAGCTCAGAGAACACCATGCAGGATAAAAAACAAAAAAATCTACACCTAGGCATATTATATTCATACTGCTGAAAACCAAAGGCAAAGAAAATTTTGAAAGAAGCCATGAGGGGTGGAGGTGATGGGGGGACACCTTGCCTATAGAGGAACAAAGATAAAAATTACATTAAACTTTGTATTAGTTTGGGTTCTCCAGAGAAACAGAACCAATAGAATACACACACACACACACACACACACACATACACATACACACATTCTCTCTCCATGTATACATATATACGTATGGAGAGGGAGAGACAGAAAGAGAGAGAGATTTATTATAAGGAATTAGCTCATGCAACTACAAAAACTGAGAAGTCCCAAGGTCTGTAATCAGCAAGCCGAGACCTAGGAGATGGTATAGTTCCATGCTGAGTCTGGGGGTCTAAAAACCAGGAGAGCCAATGGTGTAAGTTCTAGTCTAAGTCCAAGTTCAAAGGCAGGAGAAGACCAACGCTTCATTTTGAAGACAATCAGGCAGAGAGAGAATTCTCTCTAACTTCAACTTTTTGCTCTAGTTAGGCCTTCAATGAGTTAGATGAAGCCCATCCACGCTGGGAGGGCAATCTTCTTTACTCAGTCTACTGATTCAAATAATAACTTCATCCAGAAATACCCTCATAGACATATGCAGAACAATGTTTAACTAAATATCTGGGCACCCCATGGCCCATGACCCAGTTAAGTTGACATGAAATTAACCATCACAGACTTCTCATCAGAAATCATGCAAGCAAGAGAGTGAAGTGAAATATTTAAAGTGTTGAAAGAAAAAAACCACCAATCTAGAATTTTATATCCAGTAAAACTATTTTTCAAAAGTGAAGGGGCAATAAAGACTGTCTCTGACAAACAAAAACAGGAAATTAATCATCAGTCGATCTGCCCTACAAAAAATGTTAAAATAAATTCTTCAGAGATAAGGAAAATGATATAGGTCAGAAACTTGGGTCTATATAATAAAAAGAAGAGTATTGGAGAAGGAATAATTGAAGTAAAATAAAATCTCTCACTTTTCTTATTCTTAATTGATCTAATAGATGATTATTTGTTCAAAGAAATAATGGTAACAATGTATTGGGTAATATAGCATATAGATAAGTGGGTAATAGCAATGCAACAAGGGATAAGATGGAGTGATTGAGAATATATAAATATAGATAAATAGTTGAAAGTGGATTTTGATTAGTTGTAAACATTTATTATAAACTCTAGGGTGACCATTAAATATTTTAAAAATGTAATTGATATGCAGAAAGCAGTAAAAATGGAATCACATAAAATGCTCAATAAAAACCAGAGAATGTAGGAAAAGAAGGAAAAATTTTAAAAAGAAAATAATAAGTGCAACAAATAGAAGGCAGTTATAAATGTGATATATTTTAATCCAACTGTATCAAAAATCACTTTAAATGTGAATGATTTAAATAAAATAAAAGATAGAGATTACTGACAATGGGCAAAAAAACCAAGACCCAACTATATGTTGCCAACAAGAAACACTTTAAACACTTTAAATATAAAGACATAGATATATTAAAGGGGTGGAGAAAGAGATACCATGGTAACTACAATCAAAATTAATTAATTAATTATATTAATTTCATGCAAATGAAAACACAGTGAGATACTACCTTACCCCTATCAAAATGGCCATTATTAAAAAGTCAAAAAACAACAAATGCTGCTGTGAATGCAAAGAAAAAGGTATACTTATACACTGTTGGTAGGACTGTGAATTAGTACAACCTCTATGGAGAATAACATGGAGATTCCTCAAGGGGCTAAAAGTAGACCTATCATTTCATCCAGCAATCCCACTGCTGGGTATCTACCCAGAGGAAAGGAAATCATTTTATCAAAAAGACACCTGCACTCAAATGTTTATCACAGCACAATTCACAGTTACAAAGATACAGAATCAACCTAAGTGCCCATCAATACATGAGTGGATAAAGAAAATTCAGTATGTGTATATGTGTGTGTGTGTATATATACACACACACATACATATATATATATTTACCATGAAGTACTACTCAGCCTTAAAAAAGGAATGAGATAATGTTTTTTGTATCAACTTGGATGGAACTGGAGACCATTATCCTTAGTGAAGTATCTCAGGAATGGAAAAACAAACAACACATGCTCTCACTAATAAGTGGAAGCTAAATGATGGGTGCATATGGGCACAAAAAGACATAAAGAATATTGAAAACTAAGAAGGGGGAGGGTAAGAGGGGTTAAGGGATAAAAACTTACCTATTGTGTACAATGAACACTGTCCTGGTGGCGGGCACACTGAAAGCCCTGCCTTTGGCATTATAGAGTGTATCCAAGTAACAGAAACTTTCGTACCCACTTAATATTTTGAAATTTTAAAAAATTATATTAATTTCAGACAAAGCAGACTTCAGAACAAGAAAAATTAATAGGGATAAAGAGTGAGAAAGGGATCAATTCTCAAAGAAGACTATAACCCTTGATATGTATGCATCTAACAACAGAAGGCCAAAATAAAATATGTGAGGCAAACACTAATAAAAATGCAAGGAGAAATGGACAAATCCACTAATACAACTGGAGGTTTCAAAATCCTTCTTTCAGTGATTGATACATTCAGAAGGCAGAAGATCAATAAGGATATAGTTGAACTGAATAGCACCATTAATCAACTGGATCCAATTAACACTTATAGACTATTTCATCCAAAAAAAGTAAAATACACATTCCTATCAAATTGACATGGTATATTCACCAAGATAGACCACATTCTGGGCCATTAAACAAACCTGAACAAATTTAAAAGGATAGAAATCAAACAAAGTATGTACTCACCACCATGAAATTAAACTAAGAATCAATAATAGAACATTAGTTGGAAAGTGCTAAGATATTTATTGATTGATTTGATTATTTATTTTGAGACAGGGTCTTGCTCTGTTGCCCAGGATAGAGTGCAGTGGCATCATCATAGCTCACTGCAACCTCAAGCTCCTGGGCTCTAGTGAGCCTCCTGCCTTAGCTTCCTGAATAGCTGGGACTACAGGTTTGTGTCACCATACTCAGCTAAGTTTTTTTTATTTTTTGTAGAAACAGGGTCTTGCTATGTTTCTCAGGCTGGTCTCAAACTCCTGGTCTCAAACTATCCTCCCACCTTGGCCTCCCAAAGTGCTGGAATTACAGGCGTCAGCCATGGTACCCAGCCCCCAAATACATAAAGATTAAACAACATGTTTCCAAATAACACATAGGTGAAAGAAGTTCAAAAGAAAGTTAGAAATCATTTGAACTAAATGAAAATGAAATACAGCTTATCAAAATTTGTAGGATGCAGTGAAAGTAGTGCTTAGAGAGAAATTTATAGCATTGAATGAATATATTAGAAAGGAAGATAAAAAATCAACAATCTAAGTTTCCATCTTAGAAAACTAGAAAATGAAAAGCAAATTAAATCCAAAGTAAGATGATAAAATATTCTTAGACTAGGAAGATACAATACTATTAAGATGTCAATTCTTCCTAAATTGATCTATAGGATCAATATATTAAAATCCCATCAGGCTTTAAGTAGAAATTAACAAGTTGATACTAAAATTCTTATGGATATGCAAAAGACCTAGAATAGCCAAGACAATTTTGTAAAAGAAGAAAAAAGTTGGAGGATTGACTTTACCCAATTTCAAAATGTATCACAAAGCTTCACTAATAAAGACAATGAGGTATTGGCATAAAGATAGGCATATAGATTATTGGAATGGAATGGAGTCCAGAGATAAAAACTTACATTTGTGGTCAACTGATTTTCAACACAGGTAAGACAATACAACCTGGAAAGGACAGTCTTCTCCACAGCAGGGGCTGGGCTGTATGTGATAAAATGAACTTAGAGCCTTCTCTCATGTCATACATAAAAATTAATCCAAAATGGGTCATAATCTTAAATAGAAGAGCTAAAACTATGAAACCTTTAGATTAAGACATAAAAGTTGTTGAGAAAAAGTTTTTGAGTTTAGGAGAAAAATCTTTGAGAAATCTTGAATATTTAAGACTCCAAAACAGGAGCCATAAAAGAAAAAATTGATAAATTTTACTTTATTAAGTTTTAAAATTTTTGTGCTTCAAGAAAGAACCCTAATAAAATAAAAATACTAGCTATAGGCTGGGATAAAATATTTGCAAAACATATATTTGATAAAGATCTTGTATCTAAAATATAAAAGGAACTTTTGCGATTCAGTAAGACATCTCAGTTAAAAAATGCTAAAAGACTTGAATACACATTTCACCCACCAAAGAAGATATATGAATAGCTAATAAACACATGAAAAGGTGCCCAGTATCATTAGTCATAAGGAACTAATGTGCAAGTTAAAATAATAATATGATACCACTGCACACTCATTAGAGTGCTACATTCAAAAAGACAGGTAACACCAAGTATTGGTGAGGATGCGGAGAAACTGGAGCACTTGCGTGCTCCTGGAGGAAATGACAATTGTACAGCTACTTTGGAAGATTATTGGGTTGTTTCTTTAAATTAAACATAAAACTTACCCAAGACTCGGCAATTTCACACTGAGGAATCTGTTTAAGAGAAATGAAAACATCTCCATACAATGACTTATATGTGAATGTCAATAGCAGTATTATCCGTAATAGCCAAAAACTGGAAACAATCCAGATGTTTACCAGCTGGTGAATGGATTAACCGAATATGATGGACTAATTCAATGGAACACTATTCAGCAATGGAAAGGAATGAAATACTGGTACATGTTGCAACACTGATGAACCTGAACAAATATGTGCTTTAAAAAGCCAGATGCAGCCGGGCGAGGTGGCTCACGCTTGTAATCCTAGCACTCTGGGAGGCTGAGGCGGGCGGATCACTCAAGGTCAGGAGTTCAAAACCAGCCTGAGCAAGAGTGAGACCCGTCTCTACTAAAAATAGAAAGAAATTAATTGGCCACCTAAAAATATATAGAAAAAATGAGCCGAGCATGGTGGCACATGCCTGTAGTCCCAGATACTTGGGAGGCTGAGGCAGGAGGACTGCTTGAGCCCAGGTGTGAGGTTGCTGTGAGCTAGGCTGATGCCATGGCACTGTAGCC
>CAUYRT010082325.1:0-14559 GCA_963574885.1 Lepilemur ruficaudatus | reverse complement strand
AGCTCCACCCTTCTGAAATGCCTGTGAAAGTGGCTGGATCTCTGCGCTCTAAATGCAGGGCAACTCAGCTTTCCCCAGGCCTGCTCCCAGCATGCTTATGCTAATCCATCAGTGTGCTCAGAAGAACACAAAATTTTCCAATTGGATAGGATTCAACATCCTTTGAAAAAAGGTAAGATCGGATTGCTTGAGCCCAGGAGTCTGAGGTTGCTGTGAGCTAGCCTGACGCCATGGCACTCTAGCCCGGGCAACAAAGTGAGACTCTGTCTCAAAAAAAAAAAAAAAAAAAGTAAAGAAAAAAGGTAAGATCTAAAGAAGAAAACAATTATGCTATATAACCTATATTTAATTTTATTTACCCAACAATCTTTTGAGACATGTATTATTTTTACAGTTTTATAGAAGAACAGATGGATGCTCAAGGGGTTAAATACATTGCTAAAAGGCACACAGTTTGCTCTTTCCTCTGCACCATTAAAAATCTCTTACTCTTTTAAAGTCTTTTTGTCTCATATCCTTGTATAATCTTTTGCAGCACAGTAGTCTCTGTGATTCCTTCTTCCCCACTTCACCTGGCTGCTGAATGACCCACACAATCATGATCTCCATGTCCTACACCCATCTCCCTCTATCTCATGCTTAATATCTTGAAATCCAGCTTTTGCTCTCATCCATGTAATGAAACTCTAATCTGCACAGTCAGCAGTGGGTCCTGAGTTGCCAAGGCCACGGTCTTTTCATGTTCTGTACCCTGCTCCTATTCCTGAAGCAGGGACACACAACTGAGCACACTCTTTGCTGAAACCCTCCCTCCCTAGGTTTCCATGACATACATGTTCACAAAGAATTCAACAGCAATCATTGAAAGAAACTTGTCTTGATTAAGTGTTTCGAAAGCCTTAATATAATTTTAACAGAAACAACTTTTGAGCTAACATCTTATCAGTTTATGGAATATTTAATTAAATCACTTCACTATAATACAGTACAAATATAATTAGAGTTACAATTACAAACACAAGGGCATAAACAGGCTTGTTAAAAAACTCAATCCCTTTTCTTTTCCCAGTTGTCTGAATTTTCTCTATATAGAGTAAATATTCCCTGATCATGAATGAGTTCAATCAGAATTCATATCCATTGTGTAGTATGTGGTGCTATGACTTATTAATAGGGGTGGTTTGAGGGAGCTCAGATGCTCTGTAATCTCCTCCCCAAATATACATACAGTATAGTTTAAATGATGTGCTTGCTATGCCTGCTTTAAAATAGTTCATAGTCTGACAAGATATGTATTATCAGCATGAAATGTTGCTAGCTTAGAGTCTACTCTTCTTTTTATTATAAAGCAACAAGAAAAGAAGTATCATATAAAAGTTTTAAAGAGTTACTATATATTTGTATATATAGAAATTACTGGTAGCTACACAGGACAGAAAGTGTATTATCAGCTGTATAAATTACAAGGAGAAATCAAAGACTTTTTACCATACATTTTCGGAAACTGTAAATCTCCCCCCACCCCCTGCAATTGGGTAAAGAGTTTCTTTCTTTTATTTTAGTTTTTTGAGATAGAGTCTCACTCTGTCACTCTGGGTAGAGTACAGTATGAGCATCATCATAGCTAACTGCAAACTCAAACTCCTGAGCTCAAGTGATCTTCCTGCCCCAGCCTCCTGAATAGCTGGGGCTACAGGCACGCACCATGATGCCTGGCTAATTTTTCTATTTTTCATAGAGAGCGGGGTCTCACTCTTGCTGAGGTGTGTCTAGAACTCCTGATCTCAGCGATGCTTTTGCCTCGGCCTCCTAGAGTGCTAGGATTACAGGTGTGAGCCAATGTGCCTGGCTGTGTAAACAGTTTCTTACACAAAACTGTACCCTACTCCTTCAACAGAAATAGTAACTGACTACATCTGCCCTGTTTTGCAAGTCTCTCAAACGAAAGCCATCAAATTTTGCTCCATTGGAAACAACCATTGCAATGTCATGAAATATCAGAAATATCCTTCTGAAAGGAAAAAAAGCACCATGTGCTTGATTTTAGAATAAACAGGGTAATACGGCAAAAAAACCAAAAACCCAACCCATTTGATAGGGTTTCTGCAGGCTCAGTAGAGTCTTATCTCTATTCACACTAATATGAATCTTGAGTCACAGATACCATGAGTTGCTTTTGCTTTTCTTACTCCGCATCTATCATTCAGTCAGTAAATGTGTGAGCATCTGCACCACACATTCGTAATGAATTAATAATGTCCTATTTAAAGTGCAGAATATTCAGAATATGCAAGATTATTTGATCAATGCAACAAAACATTATCAGTCTTATTAAAGAAAAACAAACTTTTCCTAGTTTACATGACTAAGTTAAATGAACCTCAACCAGCTAATCTGACTGCAAAAACAAAAGAAAACTAAAGATACTCTTCTTGTGATATTTGAAAGTTCCTATCCGTTTTGAGGAGACAAATTTTCTACAAAATGGAACTAAGGAATCTCCCAGTATTTGGAGAACAGCCATTTTCAAAACAGAAGAAATTGAAATATAAAGGTCTGATGAACGGATCCAAGTCAGGGCAGTGACTGGTAGGAGATCCGTGATAATTCTACCTTGCAACTCGGTTGTTTGCTCCAAACATGGCACAATTCTATACACGATTTAATGTGCTATGTTGTTCACATAAATTTTTTTCACGGAAATAATTAAGTATCCCCTTATTTATTTGCCAGACTCTGCATTTCCAAAGAGAAAGACAAAGCTAAGGTGCCCAGTTCTTGGATGTTCTATTCTTGGATGAAGTTCACAGGCTTGGGTAGTTTAGAGATAACAACTGGCCTTCTCTCTTCTTCCAGAACACCATTGTTTGCATTCTCTGCTTTCTGATCTGAAATTCTCTGCACTCTCAATTTTCTTCCTTGGCTTTGACTATGACGGATGCTACTTTACAGATTGCAAGTTTTCATTTGCCACAAAAATAATATGTTTAACATAAGATGAGCATGTGATTTTAAAAAAAAAAAATTTAAAAATAAAAAAAAATTTTTTACCTGGGGAAGATATATCACATTTTATAAAAGAAAATGTCTATTAATGCTGTAGGCATGTAGGCAGGAGGTACTCTTACTGCCCACACACCTTGATTTGTACCCGTAAAGCCAAACAAGAGTTTCTTGGGCATTTCATGAGTCCCCAGTTGGCATCAGCAGTAAAAGGTACCATCTGAGATAAACCAGACTGACTGCCTCCAACTTGACGACCGTAACTCTAATATCCAAGCCGAATATTCTTCTCATCAGAAACCTCCCTCAACACTAATTTGGCACAGAGAGCAACAGGCTATTGAGCAAACTTGTAAACCAAATGTGTCAGACACTAAAAGGTGCCATTAAGCTGATAAAATATCTCTGCATATGAGTAGGCATCATTATGGTACTATATTTCTTAGTACCTAAAGTTTATTGGCTCATTCTGTAAACCTGACAGTGTCCTTCATGAACTATCAAACATATCATAACACAAGCTATTAAAGGAAATAGAAAGTGTACATTTCTCTAAATAATCTTCTCCTGTTGCAGGTAAACTTAATGCACTTGGAAAAAATGTGAAGTAACAAGCAAAAGCAATTTTCAAAAGATGATCTGAGGAAAAAAGATCTTACAGGCATTTTGAGTCACATAAAGGCCCTTTATACAGTACCATTACTGCACATTTTAACAAAGATTCAATGAGAATAGGTGATGAATGGGAATGGTAGAGAAAGACTCATACTACCAAGTGCTCAATCAAATGGCTTTGTGATTAATAAATGGCTTTAAAAATTAACCATATTAGAGCTGATAAAGAATGGGGTCCTTCAACTTTGTTCTGTATTTGATAGGTTTCATATTCTATGAGAGAATGCCACTCTCCCATGTGCTTTGATGGTCCACCACCCACAGTGATCTGGATGCACAGACGATGATAAAAGGGCTTACGAGGGCTTCTCTGGCTTTCCTGTGAGGAACACCTTCATGATTTAATGTTTTGACTATGCATAAAGCTAAACATAAAGCCAAAAGCTAGTCTCATTTGCACAAACACAGGTGAGTGTATATATCAAAGGAAAAAAATGACAAAATACTTTGTGGCCACTGTCTCAGCTGGAAACCACCCCCTCCCATCACACGCACACCAGAAACACATTATCCAAAGTAACACCGACCAACTGTGAGAATATCACCTTAGCTTTAGAATAGGTAACTTAGTTAAATACACATATATCCTTTGGAATTTGACTACAGTCTTGACAAAATTCTACAAGTATTCCCCATGAGTCTATTTTTCAAGGCTAGAATTATAATGGGTAGATTAATTACACTACTTATATGTACTCATTCTCAGGGTTGATAAATATTCAAGTGCTTACTGAACTTCAGTGTGGTGTCACGGTTAAGTACATAGGTTTTAGGACTGAGATCTGGACACGCATCCTAAGGCAGAAAGTCATGAGCTGTGTGGTCCAGATCAAGCCACGTGAGCTCTGAGATAAGAATGCACATATTGCCGAATTGTTGAAAGAATTAGTGTCTAACGGTATATGTGAAATACCTTGCACACTCTCCAGCACCTAGACATTACTCCAAAGTTTTTCAATAATATCACAGCACAGGAAGCGAAAATATTCTACAAGAGCCGACTTCAGGAGGCGGGTGGGGTGTGCAGGCTGTTGATCAGTTAGTTAGCCCTGCCCGATGTGTGTCAGCGGGGGAAGCAGACAGCAGCGGGTGACAAAGGAGAGGGTGTCTGCCAGTGCTGTTCTGTGTTTGCCTTTCGGCTTCTTTCTGGTCTTATCTCCCCCTTCGTTTTTATATTCTGAAACTGTCCACTATTCATTGAACCAGCAATTTGTATTAATTGGGAAACATATGGAAGATTGAATACGTCAGTGTTCTAAAGGTGACTCAGACTTAGATCTTATCCTCTTTCAAAAATTTACAGCTTGGTAGAGACGACTAGCTTTCGCTCGTATCAGGTTCTATGCACCTTCCCAGGCACGTAGGAAGCCTATATTTCATTGTCCTGTTCATTTAGGAGGGGTCAGATTGCTAGTTCCAGCCAAGGAAATGTCAGCAGAAATGACATGCCATTTCTGGGCCAGGCCATATGAGAGACCAGGAGGTGTCTCTATGCTATACCATCCCTGTAAGCCATATACCAGGAAAATGGCATTATAAGTTGAAAGAAGCCTAAATCTTCAGTTAGCCCACATTGAAATGGGTGTGAATAAAATTAAACTCTTGTTTATCTTTTGCAGCAACTAATGGTTACTTACATTTATTAATGTGGAGAGAGGAAAATGCATAGTAATTATTGTAGAAGGTATTAAGTACCACATAAGAGGATTTGGAGAGGACTTCAGCTAGGAAGACCACATAGAGAAGTTGTCATTTTATTTCAGTATTGAAAGACAGGTATTATTTAGCTATGTGACAATAGGGAAGAAGGGCATTCTGCACGGAAGAACCACTCATGAACAGAGCTAGAGTGCTAACAACCTTGAGGACATGACCTATCATCCTGCAGGCCCTGAGCTTCATAAGGTAGCTATAATAGTGGGGAAAAAACAGATGTGGTCCCTGCCCCAGTGAGCTTGAAGTCTCATGGAAGAGTTAGATATTAATCAAAAAAATCATTTAAAAAATGAATGCTGAATTACAACTATGACAAATATGTAGGAGAATAAGTGGTATAATATGATCACAGGATAAGAGGAATAGATCTAGTCAGGGAGGTCATGGAAGCTTCCTTAAGGAAGAAATGATTGAGCTAGGGCCTAAGGAAGAACAGGAGTTTTGCGGTGATGAGAGAGCTAAGTGTGAGAGGACAGCTACCTTAGAGAAAATGGCACAGGACAAGTCCGGAGAGGCCGGCAGGAGCTCCAGCTCACCTTGCAAATTTCCATCTTTATCATGAGAGCAATGGAAAGTCCAAGGATTGTCTTAAGCAAGATGACAAGAAGATCTAATATGCATAGCCAAAAGATTACTCCAAATAAATTGGAGGGGGGCAAGAATAGTAGCTAGGGTACCAGTTAGGAAGATATGTCAAAATGCCCAGGTAATAGATAATGGTGGCTTAGACAAGGATGGCAGCAGTTGAGAGGGAGAGGGGAAGAACAGGGGGATGTGAGAGATAGTGAACTTGGTGATAAATTAGATATAGGGGACAAAATAGAGAAGGCTTCTGGTCTGCATGAGAGAGTGGATGGATATGTTACTCACTGAGATAAGAAAAACTGGAAAAAGAATTAGGTATGGTAAAAAAAAATTGAGTTCTATTTTGAACACTGTTATTTTGTTCTATTTTGAACATTGTTATGGTTGGAATGCTTGTGTCCTGCCCCAAATTCATATGTTGAAACCTATTCATTGATGTGATGGTTATCAGGAGGAGGCAGAGCCCTCACGAATGGCATTAGCACCCTTATGAAAAAGATCCCAGACGCTGCCTTGTCCCTTCCACCACCACACGAGGTTACAGTGAGAGGACAGCTGTCTGGAGGAAGCTGGCCCTCACCAGACACCAAATCTGCCTGTGCCTTGATCTCAGACTTCCCGGTGTCCAGAACTGTGAGAAATAAAAGTTTGCTGTTTATAAATTACAGCAATTTATAGTATTTTGTTATAGCAGCCCAAACAAACTAAGACAAATGTGCTATTTGGGGTGCCTTTGAGATAGCCAAGAGGAAGTGTCAGGGAGGTAGTCGAGCTCCGGGTCTGGTTTTTAGAAGAGTATATCTCAGACTTGAATACAAACTCGAATAACCCGGGATCTTCGTAAAATGCAGATCCTGATTCAGTAGGTCTGGGGGTGGGTCCATGATTTTAAATTTTGAACATGTTCACAGGCGATGCCAATGCATGATGCCTACACACGGTAAGCACGCAACGAATACTCAGGAAACTAGAATGAATTAACTACTACAGGAAGTATTAAAAATGAAGGCTAAACTGAAGGGAGAAAAAGTAACTTGAAGAAACTATACTCAGATTTGACAGAAACATCAAAAGCTTTAGAATGTTTATAACATTTGACAGTAATTTTATGTCTAAAAAATGTCCCTAAGGAAATAATTTATTCTAAGAATATGCATAATGACATAGCCATGAGGATATGAGGATATTGTAACCCAAATTGAGAAAATGTATGGATCTGTTTTAAAAGGAAAAGTTCTTACAGAACCTTTAATCCTGACTTGTTATTTTTACAGTTACTTAGATGTATGAAAATATGAAATTACATGGGAGCTCTTTATGATTACGGTTCACATATAATATACAATGCAAACAAACATAAAACAAATCTACAAATTAAGTGCAATATCTACAAAACAAATAACATTCAAATCAACATTAATTTAGGGTGACTGATGATATTTACATGAACCTTGATTATTGTCTGCTATGTGAATATAATATCAAGTCAATATATTGGGTCTTGGGTCTTTCTTTTGGGTCTTTTCTTTGTTTGAGTTTGATGTATTGATGTATCTCTACTACCTCCATGATGTGAGAACTTGATCCTGCCACCACTTTTCTCTATTTGAACTTCTATTTGTCTTTTGGCTTTACTTGGTGGAATCAAATACATGATCATTTACATATTAAGTGGACCTCTGTCCTTTTTCATTAATCTACGATGAAGAAAGTGACACACCATGGCTCAAGCACACTGTGAATACAGATGCAAACTGAGGCACTGAAATTGTCACAAGGTAATTATCCAGAATGGATGATCTTTAATACGCTTTCATGAAAACACATTTAAAAATTATTCTAGAGGACCTTATAGTAAAATTATAGTGATTAATGGTGAAAAACTAGCAATAGCCTAAATGTCCATTAAAAATGGTTAAATAATTTATGGACTATCAATATTACAGCATATAACGGAACCATGAGAAATGTGATAAAAATAACTTATTAGAATGTTAATAATATGCTGCTTTCAAAACGCAGTTTGCAAGACACATATGTATATGCACACAGAGATTCATCTATAAAAAAGACCAAAAGCATACACAACTAAAAGTTAATATTGATAGGGGATTATAAGTCATTTCTATTTTCTTCTGTGTGTTTATCAACATTTTATGAATTTTCTACAATGAGTATATATTAGCATTGTGATCAGATGAAAGCATTATTTTTTCTTACATAAAGTATCTGACACAAAACTACCGGACTTAATAGTTTAAAGACACGTCATATTTAGTAAGACAACATCTAAGTACTTGGTATTTGATACACACCCAGCAAAAGCTGTGAGACTTGCTTGGTGCCACTCATCCCTGGTGGTGAGATGAACCACAATGGCATCTTCCTGACAGAGGGACAGTGGTACTCTGATCTTCCCACCTCCAAGGAGCTAAGAGTATTATTATCAATTCTTGACATGCCATACAATCTCCCTGAGAACAATGGAATTTCAAATGAGACCTGACTCTTTGAATCTGTTTATTTATTTATTTTTTTGGATAAGACACAAATTTTACATAAGTACTGTCTACTTATACAGTCACTGTTCATCATTTAATTATATAGCTAATGCCATGGATTACAATAGCGAGTGCACAAAGATGTAATTATGGGATAAGTACCTGGTAATTTCTATTCTCTAAAGTGAAGACTGAATGTTAATTAGCTTTAAGCATATTACAGTGGGTGCAATTATCAGGTAATCTTTGGGAATGTGTACTTTTTGGATCAGCATTTATTAAGGAAATCCCATGCAGTTATTGAGGAATGTGATAAAAAGAGCTTCAGACTTTTGTGCATGGGTAAGAAGAAAGAATAATTAGAGGAGTCAATTCCACTGTCACCTTATTGGTATTAGAACATTCCCATTGTTCTCTTGTAATTCTGTCCTTCTAAATGCTCAATTACTCAATATGCCCAGGTACCTAGGATATTTGGAAAACCCGTACATGTGATGCATATCTAAGTACAAAATGCCTGAAGAAGCCAAGGCCATCAAATAGAATCTCTCTTCAGCAGTTTTGCATTTAAATATGAAATCATAATGAAGTGTCCAGGTGGCAAAATTTTTTGCTCCAGCAGCTGCAGCACCGACTCAGGAATTCAAAAGCAGAAGCCCAACAGATTAACGATTCCCCATAATATTATCTCTGTAACATGCAATTTGTGCTCAATGATAATTAGATATTTAGAGAGAGACATAATTAGGAAGAAGCGGCTTAATGCTTTTTGTTGTTGCTGTTGTTTGCTGAGACTCTCCTGACAGCCGGATGATCCACTATGGGAGTAACGTGTTTCTGGTATTGGAATTTGCAGTAGCTGGCTATGTTGAGATATGGCTTAAACATGCCGCATGGTGAAATAAAACCACCCTAAATTCAAACCTTTCTGGAGTTAATTGGTGTGTCATATCTCCCATCCTTGAAAATAGGCCAGGATTCTGTTTATATGTGCTTCATAAGCATGGATTACCAAAAGAAATATTGGGTCAGATATAAAGAGAAATGAGGTAAAATACAATTTCAAATTCATTTTGGAATGATAATAGCTAAAACAGCCATGTAAAGGTAAGGTCCAGATGGAAACTGCTATTTTCTTTTCCTGTTTATGACAGCTGGTTCCCTCTGTCCTCAGCTCTAGCATTGCTGACACCGGAGCCCATATCTAAATGCACACGGACTGTTTTTTCCTGGAATTTTATTTACTGAATCAACCACTAGGTTCCTTCCTATGAACAGAGTGGACACCAGACTATTTAAAATGTCATTCTTCATGTCCACTTCCAATATCCCACCACAGGCTGTGAGTAGGCAATTCACAAAGACTGTGTCTGCATCTCATGGATGCAGCCCACTTATGAACAGGTCAGAGAGCCTTGGCCAAGCAGAAGGACCAAGCCTTAGAATATTTGCCCCAAGAAGTTACAATTCTTTCTACACCAAAACCCTAGGAGCTCACCTCTACTCTGTCTTCCCCAAATGTAACTACTGAACTGACTCCTACACTATTGATTAGTTGTCCTTTTTAAAAATTTTGCATAAATGGAACCATACGGTACATACTCTTTTGCGGCTGGCTTCTTTTGCTCAACCTTATGTGTGTGAAATTCATCTGCATTGTTGCATGTTGCAATAGTTTATTTATTCTACTGCTGTATACTATTCCTGTGTATGAATATACGATACTTTATTTATCCATGCTACTACTGATGGCTGTTTGGATTGTTTTTAGTTTCTAGCTATTACAAATTATACTGCTATGAACATTCTTGTACAAGTCCCCACATTTTTTACCCATTTCTGTGGGGTGTATACCTAAAGATAGAATTGTCCTGCTGAGTCGTAGCAGCTGTAAATCCCTCACTCATGTGCATGAGAACTTTGTCTCCCGCATGCAAATGCATGAGAGATTTTTCCCCCCCTAACAGAAGAGAAGAGAGTTTTATTAAGAATGGGTCTGAGATAGAGTGAGAAGCACGGTGGGGAAAGAAATGGCATCTAGGTCCCATTGAGGCTTGCAGAATAGATGTGAGTCCCCTGCGTAGCAGGAGGAAAGAGGTTCTTGCGTGGGTGTTTTTCTTGGACGAGTATGAAGAGAGCTATCCGGGATCCAGAGGGTGCACTCCTACCACCTGCTCAAAGCCCAGCCTAGCCCTGCCTTGGAGAATAGGAGTTTGGGCCTGCCAAGAGGCTGCAGCCTTGGCTCTGCTCCCCTGAGAGACCACGTCAGTGGTCAGGCATTTATAATGGCTTTATGGGCAGGGGACACAGACAAGGGACAGTGGGAGCCAGAGTTCAAGCAGCTGAAGTTACATGGTAACTGTGGTTCATTCCTTTGAGACTTCCAGAAATAACTAGCAGCCTCTTAGGAGGCAGGGAGCACTAAAGGGTGCTATCTGGCAGAGGCTGAGGCACCTGTAGATATCTATCTACATTATGAAACTAGTCACCATACAAAATGGTTAATTCCATCCCAACAGAATAAGCCCAGAGCCCCTGGGAAACAGATGTCATTCCACTGCCCTGCTTCTCACTCTCCAACTCAGACCCCTCCCTTGCCAGAATGTTCTCTCCCTTTCTCTTACAAAATGACAGAGGAAAGTTTTAACACTGCCTAGGAGTCTGGAAGGCTTCACAGAGGAGGTAACAATGATTCGTGACCCTGGAGAGTGGTAGGAGTTTCCCGGTGACAAAAAGGCTTACAGGCTGAAGAGATAGCACGGGTGAAGGGATGGAAGTTTGGGACCACAGGGCACCTGCAGGAAAGTATGACTAGTTCAGTGTGACTTAGGAAGTGCAAGAGCCTGAGTGACACTTGCACTCAGAGTGCCACTTATTTGGGCAGTGCAGTGAAACTCTCCCTAGCAGCCTGACCCCAGGCTGGGTGAGGCGGACCTGACCACTGGCCTCTCTCCCAATGCCCACCACACACCCGCTCGGCTGGGCACCCTGCAGGCATTACAGTGTGTGTGATTATTTGCTCAGCACTTGCTCTCCTGTGGCTCAGCTTCCCCACCCCAAACCCCTTCCCCAGAAATAAAACCTTCTTGTGAATGTTGAGTGCCAATCCTGCCACATCTCCCAGTTGCCACCTGTGCCCAGGATTTCGGAGTGTTGGTCTCAGTCTGGCGGTGCTGGAGATGGGGCCCGAGCATTAGGACACCGGGCTGCATATGCCGTGCTACGGAGTGTGGACTTTGTCTGTTGGAAGTGGCCAGCCCTCAGATATCTGTCAGTGATCCAACAAGCAGCATGCATTTAAGGAAGTTACCTCCAGCACCGCAGCAGAAGATGGGCCGGTGGAGGGAAACAGCGAGGTTGGGGAGCCATTTAGAGGTAAATCCCGGAGCAGACTGATGAGCACAGTGCAATGCAGGTGAAAGAAAGAGCTTGGGGTTTAGAATCACACAGACAGCACTTACTAGCTTTGGGGCCAAGATACTTAAACTCTCCAAGCCTCAGTTTCCACATTGATGAAAGGGACATAATGTATGAGGAAGATAACCAATAACGAGTAAAAGAGATCTAAAGTACCTGTCATATAGGTTCTCTTGCTTTGTGAAGGACAGAAATAGTCTGAGAAATTAGAGGTGGGATCAACACCAGCGTTTGACTGAATTAACAGTGGAGGGAAGAGTCAGAGGTGATTTCAGTGTCCTGGTTAGGTAAGCCCGAGAGAATACAGAAGATCAAAGGTGTGGGAGAAAGCTGTGGAGTTGTGGAGTTGGTGTGTCACAGTGTCTGTTCCTCACCGCCTCGGCAGAGACGGCGGCCTCGTGCGGGGCGCTGCAAATGGCCGTGTGGGCCCATCGCTGTCGGGGCTACTGGCTAAGTAAGGGCTGAGCGCATGAAATGCGGCTCCCGCGCGGTGCCAAGCCATGAACTCTGAAGCAGGACTGCATTCGCTCAAAGGCAACGAACAGCTAGTGGTGGCCCTGGTAATACAGCTGGGGAGGCAGCTTATCCCCAGAAGGAGCACTCAGAGATGAGGAAGTGCAAGCTTCCCCTTAGCCAGGCATTTTGCCCTCAGCACAAAACCGAAAAAGCCCTTGCTAGCTGGAGCCTAAGTCCCTGAGAAGACAGGCCAGGTGTTGAGGGCACAGCCCCCAGTGCAGCTCCACAAACACACGGGTAGATGGCGCCTGCCTCTCTGAGTAACTTTCACCCTGGGGTGATTAGGAGATTCAGAGAAACAGAATGCCACAGTGGGAAGGGGCCTCCCAACTACCCATCCAAAGTTTATCATTTTTGATTTCCCAAGGAAAAAGAAAAACCCTTAATGATTCGCTGCTTCCCTCTGTCTCTTCTAAGGCAGCCTTTTCACCTTCACCCACTATCACACAGTGCAGCAAGGTCAAAACTTAGGCACATAAAAGGTTCGACTACACTGATGTGCACAAAGACCGCAGGACGAAAATCCAATACCAATTAGGCAAATGGCAGGGGGACAGGTGGCCTAGACGTTCTCCAGCGTTCATCACATTCTTCCGGGCCTGTCCAGTTCCATTCCCTCCCTATTTATTTATCACAGGTCTTCTCTAGCCAGAGCCTGGGGCTCCCTCGCTTTTCTCCTTCGTCCACCCTCTCCCACGGCCAGGCTCAGGGTGACCCCACTGTCTCAGATCTCTGGGCCCTTGGACATGCAGGCTTTTCAGGCGGAGCTACAGATCTACCTCCTTGGCTGACAGCACCCGCCAGTCTAGGTGGAGCACTCTACTCGAAGGCTTCAGCAGGATGACTTTACCCTGGGAAATAACTTTGGTTTCCAGTCCAGCACACAAACTGCTTCCTATCTCGGGCAGTCTTTGCCTTGTTTCCAGATGCTTTTGGCATTATCGCTGCTGTGTTGGCTTTTACCATCTGGTGAATTTTGATTTCTAGCTTCTGAAAAATTTCCTGGCTCCTGAGCTCAGCTTTTATAGCTCCACCCTGACCCCAGGCTGCTACACACTGTTCTTTCAACTTGTTCCCATCCATCATCCACAGCCTCCTCCAGGCTCCCTGATTTCCTGGTGCCCATGAGTGAGTGTGGCGTCACTGCAGGTTGAAAATACTTTCCTTGCCAGAATCTCTAGTATTCCTTTCCAAAAATATCATAGCAATTATTATTTATTTATAATTTGCCCACCATATATTTCTAAAAAAGGTTTTAAAGCAGCTAATTAACTATTACTTTTATTTTCATTTTTAATCATTGTAGTCCAGGTCTCCCAGTTAACCTTGCCCTCTCTTCCTTTCAAAATTCCTGATTTCCTTCCGCACAATTCCCTCTGCACTTTGATACAACCTCATTGAGTCTATACCTACCTTTAGGTTCATAAAGAAATCTTCCCTCTACCTATACACAGGGCTCTTCTATGGCTACATAGCATCATATGAGCTTTAAGCATTGACCTGACAGCAGAACTGTCTGGGTTCAAATCCTGACTGTCACCTAGGTGTGTGATCTTGGGCAAGGTGCTTTACCCTGGCTTCCCTACCTAAAAAATTTCAATAATAAACATGCTTACCCCATGGGGATGCTGTAATATTTAACTGAGTATGTGAATGGATGCACACATACCTTTTCAATAGTACCTGGCATAGAGTATGTAATATATGTGTTATGCTGTTATAATTCTTCTCTTCCTTATACTATATTTATGCCTAAAGCCCCATATTTTCATCCTTTCTCCTTCCTACCACTGGAATCTTTCAATTTTCCAATCAAACAATTAATAACTGAGGGTTAGGAGGTAAATTTTCTGACAAGTACAGGCTGCTGGACTGAGAAGCTACTTGTAAGCCTCATGTATACACAGTACCAGGGGCATTAGAATTAAATGGTATTAACAAAATGCATTCATTATGCAGTAGAGAATCTTGAAACTATAAGGCTCAATACAATGTCAAGGAGGAGTTTCTGACTCTCATTATAAGTGAAGCAGATCCCCAGGTCCCTGTTCTGCACAGACCTCTTGGATAGAGAAAAAGCAAAGAAAACTGCTTATGGCAAAAGAAAACACAGAAAATATGCCTCTTCTCCAGATTAGTCTACCCA